>JAGDYQ010000063.1:1901505-2085467 GCA_021962125.1 Bulinus truncatus | reverse complement strand
TTAGGTTGATATCTTCTCTACCTCCTCGCAGTTTTTCTTTTTCTAGTTCAATTTCCATCATTCTTAATTGCCTCTCTCGCTCCTTCGCTCTTTCATCCCGCGCCATTGCATTTTCAATAAATCCACTTAACTTCTCACCTTGTAATTCTAATGAGACCCCTTTTTGACGGTACAATTCAAACAATTCATCTTGCGAATTGGGATTCATGTTGATAAAATATAAACGTGTGACGTACCTTTCAGAAACCGCTCTTTTTTTTAGACGAGCCCCCAAATGTCACAATATGATTATAAATTAAATCCAACACAATAAGAGAGATTATTAAAATTAATGTATTCTTTCATTTTACTACCACAACGGTCTCCAAATCGCACCTCCTCTTTCTTCCGTTCAACATAACCATTCATTTAGTGCACTGTCATAGGGAATACCCTGTGACACCATGCTTTTTTAAATATCAGCTTCACTGTTTATAGTTCTTTTTCTTTTTTTTTTTTAAATTTTTGAATAGTAATCTTACAGATTTATTAGGAATAGCTGAGTGATAAATCTGTGGGGTGTGTCATCATCATCCTATTTGGCCTGAACCCACCAGCCTTATCTTAGATGCTAATATAGACACTTGAGAACATCTGCCGACCACAACTTCATGATTCCAGCCACCACTGGGATGGTTTTAGGGTGTCATTATCACCAATTATTCTTAGGGTATTTGGGGGCACCAGACAGAGACTTCCAGAGATGTTTTGGGGCTATAGGCAAAACTGTTTGTCTGGGCACTGTTAGCATTAGCTGTTTGTCTGGGCACTGTTAGCATTAGCTGTTTGTCTGGGCACTGTTAGCATTAGCTGTTTGTCTGGGCACTGTTAGCATTAGCTGTTTGTCTGGGCACTGTTAGCATTACCTGTTTGTCTGGGCACTGTTAGCATTAGCTGTTTGTCTGGGCACTGTTAGCATTAGATTCAGTTGGAATTAGTATATATAGGGAGTCCCTTTTTCAGTGGGGTCACCCTGTCTATAAATCAGAAAGGCTTTGGCTACCACCATACTGTATTTTACAGCTGTGTGCATAAGCATGAAAATTCCTGGAAGAGGGCTTGTGTTACAGGTTAGCTAAATATTTTTGGCTTATTAGCCCTAGCCCTGTATTGCCATGTGAATTACCATTTGGAACATGCTCAGATAGTTGCAATCTTGTACAAAGACTGTCACTGCCACTACAGTGATGCTGTGTTCCATTATGTAATAAACAGACAGTAGCATTGTTGTACACTGTGCTCTCTATTGTCATATAGACCTCATTGCTGTGAGAAAATATAACCCTGTGTTTATATAGATGTTTATTTTTGTTCTCAAAATGGATGGTGATAATTGAAACATTTTTTTTTATAACTTTCCATCCTAATCTTCATGAGTATAGATTTGTATTGATCTTATTAATATAGCTGTCAGCTTTTTTTTTATCACATACAATAGGGTTTCCTTTGTACTTCAATTTCATAATGTTATTCTTTCAATTATCTTCATGATACAAGTCAATTATTTTATTAGTTTACTTTTGTTGTTTTTTTTCCTCAAACCAGTGAAAACAGTTTAGGGGCGTGTTTGATCTGCGGAGACAGAGCCTCGGGCTATCACTACTCTGTGTATTCCTGCGAGGGCTGTAAAGGTTTCTTCAAAAGGACAGTTCAGAAAAATCTGCAGTATATTTGTAAAGATCAAAGCATGTGTTTCATTAATAAATTCTCTCGGAATTCTTGCCAGTTTTGTAGATTTCAAAAGTGTCTTAACATGGGCATGAGGCGTGATGGTATGTTGGATTAGTAAAAATTAGCCTAATAGGTATGCAACAGTAAACATAGCTTTGTTATAATCTCTAGTCTTGGCTAAGCTGTCTCTGCTGTTTTCACCAGAGCCATTCTCAGGCATTGCCACAGTAGCTGACATCATCAGCATCCCCCCCCCCCTTCCCATACCTAGGTTTTCAAAATCAGGCATTGAAGAAAAGCTTGAAATTTTCAACTCATTAAACCTGCTTTCAGCCTAGACCAGATATGGACACAGTAATGCCCTTGTTTGATCCAGCCCATATGTTTGATTTTAAGTACATTTAATTCTTAGTCCATTATTTGTATGTTGACTATTATTACTAAGTCATTTCTCAGTCATTTATTTTTATGTCAAGACTACAATAACTTAGATGCCATCTCTTTTTTTTAAAAATAACACAACCTATTCAACAAATTGATTTTAAATTTATGTTAATCTTGAAAAAATTCTCATAGTAACATTTATTAGCTATGCAGTGTTATTTTTTTCTGCTATAAAACAAATCTTTTAACTCACAAGCCAAAATTATTATTTTTTTTGCACTTTTAGCTGTGAGGGAAGACAGATCACCAGGTGGCAAACACAGACACAAGCGTCCCAGAACTGAGGACACCAACACAGCCACTGTGTCCAGCTCAACATCCCCAACCATCAAGTCTCCAGATACCAAAATGATGTTGGAAAAACCGACTGTGGATGATCCGCTGAGAGAAAGTTTGATCGCTGCAAAACCCCACCTGTATCCCAAATCTGAAAGTTAGTTTTTATAAGATTCTGTTTTGCTCTCTGTCTTCTGCTATCACATGATTCACCTTAAATACTTGCAGCCTATGCATTCTGTTTCCTTTTATATTCACTGAGTCTAATTTTATGTGGACATTTTTTTTTTTTGATCTAGTGAAGTTTTTTTACTGAAAATGGGTGAGCTTTTCTTCATGAGCTGCTGATTTACTTACATGAAAAAATCTATAAATTAATAGTTTTAAATATGTCAATGGTACTGTTATAGTTTAGTAGCTCTTTGCTGTAAGCTTTAGATTAGGGGTTAATATCCCAGCAAGTTCAGTCTCCTGTTTCCTATGGTGCCACCATAGCTATTGCACACTATGGCCAGCTATTGGACACTATGCTATGGTGTGAGTGTCAAAAGGGCTAAAGAAAATCCCAAACTATGGCCTATAGGCTCCAGACATTAATATTCCATCCTTTCAGGGACTTGAACCAGAATATTAACAATGATCAGTATCTATCTTTGGAGTAATAAATGCACACAACAATATTTCCATTGTATAACAAATGCACACAACAATATTTCCATTGTATAACAAATGCACACAACAATATTTCCATTGTATAACAAATGCACACAACAATATTTCCATTGTATAACAAATGCACACAACAATATTTCCATTGTATAACAAATGCACACAACAGTATTTCCATTGTATAACAAATGCACACAACAATATTTCCATTGTATAACAAATGCACACAACAATATTTCCATTGTATAACAAATGCACACAACAATATTTCCATTGTATAACAAATGCACACAACAGTATTTCCATTGTATAACAAATGCACACAACAGTATTTCCATTGTATAACAAATGCACACAACAGTATTTCCATTGTATAACAAATGCACACAACAGTATTTCCATTGTATCTCCTTTCAGTGAGCTTATAGACTCAATGGCGCCCAGCTCCTCTCTACTATAACTACTTTAAAAATACTGATACTTTTGTTTTCAACAGATCCACTTGTCAGAATAGAAAATGTTACGGTCAGTGAGCTGATGCATTATGGGTACTTAGAACTACGCTACATTATTGAGTGGGCGAAAAAAGTTCCAGGTAAAAATATTTTTTTTTTACTCTTTAAATAATATTTCATGCTTCTGCTAAGAAAAAGTTTTAAAAAATATCTGATTCTCTTTTACGAGTTGATAAAACAATAACATTTCTATAACTTCAGTCACTTTGCAATTGTTTTATTATCCGTTCAGGTTTTGCAGATTTGGTTTTCTCAGACCAGATAGCATTATTAAAGTCATCATTTATGGAATTAAATGTTCTGAGACTATCTTTTAGGTGAGCTAAATTTTAAGAAGTAACTCATTGACATAATTGACAACTATTTCTAAAACAAGTTGGTATAGACACTTCTACTCTAAGGGATTTATGTTAAATACCATATTTATGAAAAGCATTAATGACCTCTTTTTAAAATGTAGATACAGTCGATTCCGCTTAATTGGGACACATCGGGACCGAGGCTTTTTGTCCCAATTAAGCGGCTGTCCCAATTAAAAATACAAATTTACTATTGGTTTTTTGGTTTGGTTTCTTTGAGATTTATCCCAAATAAGCGGCTGTCCCAACTAAGCGGTGTCCCAATTAAGCGGAATCCACTGTACTTATGTTTCCCCGAAAATAAGACCCAGTCTTTTTGCTATTAAAGTCTTTTTAACTGAGGATATTTTTCTCTTTTTTTTTTTAATTCACCTCAATTAATACAATTTATGTTCTAGAAATATCAACACATTGCTACGCCAAAAAATGTACTAAAATTCCAGATTTAATTCTAAGAGTCATAATTTAATCACAGATGCTGTCACTAGACATCCAATATCATTGCTGCTTTCATGCAATCAGTTAAAAGAAATTGATGAGCTTTATCAGCAGTGTCGTGATTTTAACTCGGAATTGATGAGCTTTACCAGCAGTGTCGTGATTTTAACTCGGAATTGATGAGCTTTATCAGCAGTGTCGTGATTTTAACTCGGAATTGATGAGCTTTATCAGCAGTGTCGTGATTTTAACTTGGAATTGATGAGCTTTATCAGCAGTGTCGTGATTTTAACTATATTTCAAGAATCATTCGTGATTATGCTAATTTTTTTTTAATTTGGTCTTATTTTCGGGCAAATAAATACATGCATATTCTATAAAAACCCCATCTTGAAGTATTTAAGTGTTTCATGGCAATATGTTCTTCTAATGGAAGTAGTCTAAATTGTTTAAGACTTTTAAAATTGAATATTACATTTATTACATCTCTCAGATCTATGGATTTGGAAAATAAAATAAAATTCTGTGAGGACATCGTCCTTCCCCTGCACTACTGCGAGAACATGGGCTGGGGTAAAGAACTGGTGGATGGAACCATTGAATTTGCTCAGAGGCTGAAAGACATTAATTTAGATCTTACAGAGTTTTGTATTCTCAATGGGATTGTATTAATGTATCCAGGTAAAAATTTTAACTGTACTGGATTCAATAATCATTACATTTTATCAGGTCAAAATTGTAACTGTCCTGGGTAAAATTATATAAAAAAAAAATTATTGTTGGTAGAAGTGGTGCAATTCAAATTTACTTGAGATTATTGGGAGACGTGTGATGGAATTTCTTGAAATAAAAGAACAAGCTTCTTTTGTAAATGATTTAAACAGATCTCATATTTAATGAGCCAATTGAGTTGTTTTGATTGGGTGTTACATCTCATATTTAATGAGCCAATTGAGTTGTTTTGATTGGGTGTTTAACTACTCTGAATACTGCTACATGAAAATTTGTATTAAAAAAATAAATTATACAATACATGTATTAGTAGACTTAATTAAAGTTCGTAAAAAATATATTATACAATACATTTATTAGTAGACTTAATTAAAGTGCTTAAAAAAATTCATCCATGAGATCAGAAATAACATGTTTATAAAAAAATTCATCCATGAGATCAGAAATAACATGTTTATAAATAAAATTCATCTATAAGATCAGAAATAACATGTTTATAAAAAAAATTCATCCATGAGATCAGAAATAACATGTTTATAAAAAAATTCATCCATGAGATCAGAAATAACATGTTTATAAAAAAATTCATCCATGAGATCAGAAATAACATGTTTATAAAAAAATTCATCCATGAGATCAGAAATAACATGTTTAAGAAGAAGTCTTGGTGCTTATCATTTCTGAAAAAAGTCAAAGAAATACATTTACCACCCACTGCCCTTGTAGAGAAACACAAACTAAAGAACACAGACACACACACACACTTTTGTGCATGAAAGTAATCTCAGTTGTTTTACTAATCTATTTACTGTTTATATATATATATCTTTTTTTATTCATTAGATGCTTCTGGGATTGAAGATAAAATTCATATTGCTGAGTTACAGTCTAAAATCCTGGACTGCTTGCGGCGCCACATTGTACGTCAATATCCACAAGACACGAAAAGGTTTGGCAAGATATTGCTGCGCCTGCCAGCATTGAGAGTTGTTAGTGCTAAAGCTGCTGAAAGATTTTTATCCTTGACTTTTGAAGGGTCCATTCAGCTGAATGAGCTTGTCCTGGAAATGATGAACTAAAGATGTTGTCTGATGATGAACTAAAGATGTTGTCTGATGATGAACTAAAGATGTCTGATGATGAACTAAAGATGTCTGATGATGAACTAAAGATGTTGTCTGATGATGAACTAAAGATGTTGTCTGACAAACATTTCTCTGGGACATATTAATAGGTTTAGTCCTGTGAAGCACCTTTCAGATGTTGATGTGATATATTTTGTTTTGGCATCGTTTGTTCTTTGTGTGCCCAAAGTGGGCACATGTACTTAGTAAAATGAATTTCCTGTGTGCCTGGGCAGCAAGAATTTTTTTTTTTTTTGTGTTGACATTTTATGATCAATGAAGATAATTTAACTGATCTGTAATGATAATTATCATTTTCATTCTAATTAAAATGTTTTGAATTGCTGTATACATGTAAATATGGTTGCATGTTTTAAAATGCTGTACTTTTTTTAAAGAAATATCTTTTAAAACATACCTGAAAAATGAAAAATAAAGGCAAAGTTGAATTTCTTCTTTGAATTTTTTCACTTTTTTCTTGCCAGCTTCAATGTCTGTTCAAGCATGTTTGAATATATTTCATTCAATTAGTTCGCATGGTTTCACATTTATCAACAAAGTCTTGGTTTTAAGTTTTTGTACAGTCTAATGTTCTTAGAATACAATCAATGAAAATATTTCCCTTGAATGCTCATTGTACCTAGACACTTATTGTACTGTCAATCACCATGGCATCACGATACCACTGTTGTAATATTTCAATGTTTTACTGTTTCACAGTTTACTGTTTTACTGTTTCACAGTTTATTGTTTTACTGTTTCACAGTTTACTGTTTTACTGTTTCACAGTTTACTGTTTTACTGTTTCACAGTTTACTGTTTTACTGTTTCACAGTTTACTGTTTCACAGTTTACTGTTTTACTGTTCAAGTGTCCTCAATAAAACGGGTTGTACTCATTTATTTTATTTATCTATTTCTCTTTGTATTCAATTGAAATCTAACCAGAGACTCAATGACAATAGAAATGGTTTTTAATGTCGATGTTGACGGATGAATGTTTTCATTCAAATGTTTCTTTTCTCAAGAGTTTGACTTTGAATAATAAATGTTCTGTTTTTAACTATTTTTAGACTGCTTTGATTGGTTGAAAAAATACTTGTGTAAAAATAGAGCAATTCATTGTTTGTGTCATACAAATTTATTTTTCTTGCTGTATATATTGCTTATAATATTTAACAATAAACAGAATAATTGTCCACTTTATTATTTACTTCTTACTGTTTTTGTTATCATTGCTTTATTAAATATGATGAAATATATTCCATTTTTTCCATATAAATTTTCTAAATATTATCTTGCCACTGACAATACACCAACTGGCTAGCTGTGTGTTGACCAACTGGCTAGCTGTGTGTTGACCATCTGGCTAGCTGTGTGTTGACCAACTGGCTAGCTGTGTGTTGATCAACTGGCTAGCTGTGTGTTGACCAACTGGCTAGCTGTGTGTTGACCAACTGGCTAGCTGTGTGTTGACCAACTGGCTAGCTGTGTGTTGACCAACTGGCTAGCTGTGTGTTGATCAACTGGCTAGCTGTGTGTTGACCATCTGGCTAGCTGTGTGTTGACCAACTGGCTAGCTGTGTGTTGATCAACTGGCTAGCTGTGTGTTGACCATCTGGCTAGCTGTGTGTTGACCAACTGGCTAGCTGTGTGTTGATCAACTGGCTAGCTGTGTGTTGACCATCTGGCTAGCTGTGTGTTGACCAACTGGCTAGCTGTGTGTTGACCAACTGGCTAGCTGTGTGTTGATCAACTGGCTAGCTGTGTGTTGATCAACTGGCTAGCTGTGTGTTGACCAACTTGTTGCTCTCCAACGTGCTCGCTCAGTCACCTACGAGATCGCTCAACCACGTCCTTGGACACTCACCCACGTGCTTGCTCACTCACCCCCGTGCTATCTCAATAATCCATGTGCTCTCTCAGTTACCCACGTGTACATTCACTCGCCCACGTGCTAGCTCAATAATCCATGTGCTAGTTCATTGCCCAAAACGTGCTCTGTCACCCACGTGCTAGCTTACTCACCCACGTCTGTATATCTCCATCGGTCTCTAATATATATCATTCTATCTGACGGTTCTTCCCTCCGTCTATTTATATATATATTTCGATTTAAAAGAAAGTATATTTTTTTCCAAAAAGACAAATCCAGAGGACCTGAACCCGGACAGGGTGAAGTTAAGGTAAACAAATCTTGTACTGTAACCAACAAGCACTTAATGATATGTGCTCCTGATATCTGACTGCAACCCACAACAAAAGTAGAATGTCCAACGCTTTAGATCTTACAATAGTAGGCAGATACTTAGCAATGGTAGATCAGTCTGCTAGGTCAAAACAGAATCAATGGAAAACATTGCCTCAAATAGCTATTTCTTATTATTGTGTATGTGTGAGTTAACGTTTATATATATATATATGTGTGTGTGTGTGTTAATGTGTGTATACGTTGCGTGACAGAAGGACTGTCGTCAAATTGCCAGGTAATTGATAAAATATTGATGTTCCTTGCCCAGTTGGTGCAGAGACTCCATTGATTCTGAGTTTCGTTGCATTCTATCTCAATAAAGCTTCTCCCATACATTACGTCATTTGTGTTGTTGTCATTGGCAGCAAGCAGGGGCGTTAGGGTTAGGCCGTTGATAGGCATGGGGGGGCCATGGCAAAAGTACCCGTTGGGGCCCTCTAATCATGATATCTAAAGGAATTGATAAGACCCATTTTACCGTGGGGCCATAGACGGTTGTCTTGACAGCCTATTTATAGCCGAGAGCTGGAAAAAAGGGCGCCAACGGGCCAGAGCCCTGTGCATAGAGTCAAGTTCGGCTCCCATCGTTTCAATTATTTCACAGCTTCACGTCACTAGATCTTATTCAAATGACCACTGTGTCGCTCTTGTGGCTATACCGGAATACCACTCTTGTAGCTACACTATACAGGAATACCACTCTTGTAGCTACACTATACCGGAATACCACTCTTGTAGCTACACTATACCGGAATACCACTCTTGTAGCTACACTATACCGGAATACCACTCTTGTAGCTACACTATACCGGAATACCACTCTTGTGGCTACACTATACCGGAATACCACTCTTGTAGCTACACTATACCGGAACACCACTCTTGTAGCTACACTATACCGGAATACCACTCTTGTAGCTACACTATACCGGAATACCACTCTTGTAGCTACACTACACCGGAATACCACTCTTGTAGCTAAACTATACCGGAATACCACTCTTGTAGCTACACAATACCGGAATACCACTCTTGTAGCTACACTATACCGGAATACCACTCTTGTAGCTACACTACACCGGAATACCACTCTTGTAGCTAAACTATACCGGAATACCACTCTTGTAGCTACACAATACCGGAATACCACTCTTGTAGCTACACTATACCGGAATACCACTCTTGTAGCTACACTATACCGGAATACCACTCTTGTCATATTTCGTTCACCGCAGGTTACATGCGCCCTCGTCAGCATTGGGGCGGTTGTACCTAGTCGCTAGCCCCTCAGGTCCACGCTGGGCGAGACATAGCGATGATCCCAGAACCCCCCCACCCCCTCGCTTTACCAGGCAGTTGCTGCTACATTCGATGGCTATGAAAACTCTTGAAGAGAATCTTTACGGTTTGCAAACAAAACAAACTAAATTTGAGTTTTTATTAGTTGAACGTGGACACCCATGACATTGACAGCCAACAGTCGCGTCTGAAATACAGCAGTGGAGAGGGAACACAATGGTGGGGAGTGTGGGAGGGGAGGGTGGGTTTGAGTCACGTGGTCATTGACTGATGAAGCGCTTGATTTGCTCCTGCCGTTCATCACAGGAGAATCGGAGACAACTCGCGTATGCTCCATTTCTCAAGCTCCGCTATCGTCTGAATAATGTAAGTAGTGAAATATGTCAATGAGATCATGTAGTGAAATATGTCAATGAGATCATGTAGTGAAATATGCCAATGAGATCATGTAGTGAAATATGCCAATGAGATCATGTAGTGAAATATGCCAATGAGATCATGTAGTGAAATATGTCAATGAGATCATGTAGTGAAATATGTCAATGAGATCATGTAGTGAAATGTGTCAATGAGATCATGTAGTGAAATATGTCAATGAGGTCATCTAGTGAAATATGTCAATGAGATCATGTAGTGAAATATGCCAATGAGATCATCTAGTGAAATATGTCAATGAGATCATGTAGTGAAATATGCCAATGAGATCATGTAGTGAAATATGCCAATGAGGTCATGTAGTGAAATATGCCAATGAGATCATGTAGTGAAATATGCCAATGAGATCCTGTAGGGAAATATGCCAATGAGATCATGTACCGTAGTGAAATAAATCAATGAAATTATTTTTTTAAGTGTGTAAAGTTATATGTACTAACATAAAGGAAATGCATATTAATTAGTCTATGTTGGCTATTAACTATTTTAAAGAGTAAAGGTCATCATATGAGTTAAATGTTAAACTGTCTTGTTAGAGTAACTAGCATTAGTCTACATATGTAGATAGATAGATAGATAGATAGATAGATAGATAGATAGATAGATAGATAGATAGATAGATAGATAGATAGATAGATAGATAGATAGATAGATAGATAGATAGATACACTCCCACTCACGTGTTCGGTTGATGTCATCCCTGGCAAGTAATGCTGTCCGGGGCTCAGTCTCGACACCCCACCCTGGTAACGCCACTAATTAATTACTGCACCACTGACACCGTGCATCTTACATCCTAAATGTTGATGTGCTGTTGTTTTATAGAATATTGTTTTAATCTCATCTTACTCTGTTAATGTAAGTTAAAAATTGATAACATCTTATCCTGTTCATGTATTTAAACATGTAATATCAGCTGTTAATGTAAGCTGAACAAGAAGCAGGTGTGACATTATTCAGTCAACACACTGGCGTCTTTCAATTAGTCATAGAAATAGATGTCATTTTGAATTCAATGACTATGCTTGTTCCCTTTGTAATAAATTAAAATGCAGCACAGTATGTTATGCCTACATTAATTTGATCAATTCAAAAGGTTTCTTCTCAAACTTGATGACGTAATCAAAACAATGTGGTGCTGTACTAGGCAACCAAGACACACCACACCACAATGTGTTGGAAACTATAACAGTTACAACATAGCGTGCAGCGAAACTTTTTCAACGATTGAAAAACTGGGGTGCGTCATTGCGCACGAGAATCGAACTATGTTCCTATTGGCTGTTCCTTTTCGGCTCTCTGTCACGGTCTAAATCTTTCTTAGTCGATTTATGATTTCTATTTTATTTATTTTTTTTTAGATTCCTACCCACCGCCATCTTTCATCGGCCAGTGTGACGTCACTCTTTTTCTAATTTCTCTCCAACATGACCCCCTCCTCTTTGTGGCGGTGTTCTTATAGACGAGCAACTCGCAGGGCAGGGGGGGGGGAGGCGCTAGGCAAAATGTACATTTAGAAGCCATACACAGTTCGGGGGTTCCTGGTCGTACACTTTGTTAACGTGTCAAAGCCGCGACTGGGAGGGGGGGGGGGGCTCTCTAAACCCAAACTTTTTAATGGCAATACAGGCCTGACAGAATGCGCCTGACAGAATGCGCCTGACAGAATGCACCTGACAGAATGCGCCTGACAGAATGCGCCTGACAGAATGCGCCTGACAGAATGCGCCTGACAGAATGCGCCTGACATAATGCGCCTGACAGAATGCGCCTGACAGAATGCGCCTGACAGAATGCTCCTGACAGAATGCGCAAAACAGAATGCACACACAAATCAACTCCTCTTGAATGGCAAGTTGTGTTTTCTTTAAACAACCAAAAATAAAACTATATTTTTTTATTGAATCAAGAAAAATTGAAATTCTGATAATCAACCCCCCCCCCTTTTTTTAATAGTGGGAGGGGGGGGCTAGATCAATCTATTCCTAACCCCCCCCCCGCACACACACACATACACCACACACACCTTTCAGTTTTGTCATCGCTTCACTACACACGGTCATTGCAGCGTCCATAGCAACCAGCCTCGTCAATCATATGTCGTCTATACGTCAACACAATCACACTAACCCTCTGCCCCCCTCCCCCTGCCTCAAATTTTAATCGTGCGTGAACTATGACATTCCACCCTTCTCTCTCCGTCCTAACCTCCTCATTTTTTTTTCTTTCAGTCCGCCAGCTGATTGGATTGTTTGGAAATAAGGGGTGAATTACAGCAAGATATGTTCTGAGCAATTACTAGGGCAGAAACAAACCAGTTATATTTTTCTCAATGCTAAATTCTCGACACCTTTTCCATTTTTTTTATTATCCAATATAGAATAACTATACTGAATGTATACTTAATTGTATACGTTAATGAAACATATCAATCGTTTCAAAGTGTCTACGTCTTGTAATTGATGGATTTGCTAGATAATTTAATAATTGATGGTTTACTTACTACGTCTTGTAATTGATGGATTTGCTAGATAATTTAATAATTGATGGTTTACTTAATACATAGGAGGACACGTTTCTTTTGGAACTACTGTTACTATGGTAAGACTTGAACTTTTTTCATGAATAAATATGGGGGCCCACGGAAGATGTACATGCGGGGCCCCTTTCACAACAAATTTATTATAAATAAATCAAGGAAGCTAGTAATGACATCTAGGCAGTTGCACAGTTTGCATGTCTGTAAGATGTCATTCCTAGCTTCCACTTTATGTCTGTAAGATGTCATTCCTAGCTTCCACTTTATGTCTGTAAGATGTCATTACTAGCTTCCACTTTATGTCTATAAGATGTCATTGCTAGCTTCCACTTTATGTCAGTAAGATGTCATACTAGCTTCCACTTTATGTCAGTAAGATGTCATTACTAGCTTCCACTTTATGTCTGTAAGATCTCAGTACTAGCTTCCATTTTATGTCAGTAAGATGTTATTACTAGCTTCCACTTTATGTCTGTAAGATGTCATTACTAGCTTCCACTTTATGTCTATAAGATGTCATTACTAGCTTCCACTTTATGTCTATAAGATGTCATTGCTAGCTTCCACTTTATGTCAGTAAGATGTCATACTAGCTTCCACTTTATGTCAGTAAGATGTCATTACTAGCTTCCACTTTATGTCTGTAAGATCTCAGTACTAGCTTCCATTTTATGTCAGTAAGATGTTATTACTAGCTTCCACTTTATGTCTGTAAGATGTCATTACTAGCTTCCACTTTATGTCTGTAAGATGTCATTACTAGCTTCCACTTTATGTCGGTAAGATGTCATTACTAGCTCCCACTTTATGTCTGTAAGATGTCATTACTAGCTTCCACTTTATGTCTGTAAGATGTCATTACTAGCTTCCACTTTATGTCTGTAAGATGTCATTACTAGCTTCCACTTTATGTCGGTAAGATGTCATTACTAGCTTCCACTTTATGTCAGTAAGATGTCATTACTAGCTTCCACTTTATGTCTATAAGATGTCATTACTAGCTTCCACTTTATGTCAGTAAGATGTCATTACTAGCTTCCACTTTATGTCTGTAAGATGTCATTACTAGCTTCCACTTTATGTCTGTAAGATGTCATTACTAGCTTCCACTTTATGTCGGTAAGATGTCATTACTAGCTCCCACTTTATGTCTGTAAGATGTCATTACTAGCTTCCACTTTATGTCTGTAAGATGTCATTACTAGCTTCCACTTTATGTCTATAAGATGTCATTGCTAGCTTCCACTTAATGTCAGTAAGATGTCATACTAGCTTCCACTTTATGTCAGTAAGATGTCATTACTAGCTTCCACTTTATGTCTGTAAGATCTCAGTACTAGCTTCCATTTTATGTCAGTAAGATGTTATTACTAGCTTCCACTTTATGTCTGTAAGATGTCATTACTAGCTTCCACTTTATGTCTGTAAGATGTCATTACTAGCTTCCACTTTATGTCGGTAAGATGTCATTACTAGCTCCCACTTTATGTCTGTAAGATGTCATTACTAGCTTCCACTTTATGTCTGTAAGATGTCATTACTAGCTTCCACTTTATGTCTGTAAGATGTCATTACTAGCTTCCACTTTATGTCGGTAAGATGTCATTACTAGCTTCCACTTTATGTCAGTAAGATGTCATTACTAGCTTCCACTTTATGTCTATAAGATGTCATTACTAGCTTCCACTTTATGTCAGTAAGATGTCATTACTAGCTTCCACTTTATGTCTGTAAGATGTCATTACTAGCTTCCACTTTATGTCTGTAAGATGTCATTACTAGCTTCCACTTTATGTCGGTAAGATGTCATTACTAGCTCCCACTTTATGTCTGTAAGATGTCATTACTAGCTTCCACTTTATGTCTGTAAGATGTCATTACTAGCTTCCACTTTATGTCTATAGATGTCATTGCTAGCTTCCACTTAATGTCAGTAAGATGTCATACTAGCTTCTACTTTATGTCAGTAAGATGTCATTAATAGCTTCCACTTTATGTCGGTAAGATGTCATTACTAGCTTCCACTTTATGTCAGTAAGATGTCATTACTAGCTTCCACTTTATGTCTATAAGATGTCATTGCTAGCTTCCACTTAATGTCAGTAAGATGTCATACTAGCTTCCACTTTATGTCTGTAAGATGTCATTACTAGCTTCCACTTTATGTCTGTAAGATGTCATTACTAGCTTCCACTTTATGTCGGTAAGATGTCATTACTAGCTCCCACTTTATGTCTGTAAGATGTCATTACTAGCTTCCACTTTATGTCGGTAAGATGTCATTAATAGCTTCCACTTTATGTCTGTAAGATGTCATTACTAGCTTCCACTTTATGTCTGTAAGATGTCATTACTAGCTTCCACTTAATGTCAGTAAGATGTCATTACTAGCTTCCACTTTATGTCTGTAAGATGTCATTACTAGCTTCCACTTTATGTCTGTAAGATGTCATTACTAGCTTCCACTTTATGTCGGTAAGATGTCATTACTAGCTCCCACTTTATGTCTGTAAGATGTCATTACTAGCTTCCACTTTATGTCTATAAGATGTCATTGCTAGCTTCCACTTTATGTCAGTAAGATGTCATACTAGCTTCCACTTTATGTCAGTAAGATGTCATTACTAGCTTCCACTTTATGTCTGTAAGATCTCAGTACTAGCTTCCACTTTATGTCTGTAAGATGTCATTACTAGCTTCCACTTTATGTCAGTAAGATGTCATTACTAGCTTCCACTTTATGTCTGTAAGATGTCATTACTAGCTTCCACTTTATGTCTGTAAGATGTCATTACTAGCTTCCACTTTATGTCGGTAAGATGTCATTACTAGCTCCCACTTTATGTCTGTAAGATGTCATTACTAGCTTCCACTTTATGTCTATAAGATGTCATTGCTAGCTTCCACTTTATGTCAGTAAGATGTCATACTAGCTTCCACTTTATGTCAGTAAGATGTCATTACTAGCTTCCACTTTATGTCTGTAAGATCTCAGTACTAGCTTCCACTTTATGTCTGTAAGATGTCATTACTAGCTTCCACTTTATGTCAGTAAGATGTCATTACTAGCTTCCACTTTATGTCAGTAAGATGTCATTACTAGCTTCCACTTTATGTCGGTAAGATGTCATTACTAGCTCCCACTTTATGTCTGTAAGATGTCATTACTAGCTTCCACTTTATGTCTTTAAGATGTCATTACTAGCTTCCACTTTATGTCTGTAAGATGTCATTACTAGCTTCCACTTTATGTCTATAAGATGTCATTACTAGCTTCCACTTTATGTCTATAAGATGTCATTGCTAGCTTCCACTTTATGTCAGTAAGATGTCATACTAGCTTCCACTTTATGTCAGTAAGATGTCATTACTAGCTTCCACTTTATGTCTGTAAGATCTCAGTACTAGCTTCCATTTTATGTCAGTAAGATGTTATTACTAGCTTCCACTTTATGTCTGTAAGATGTCATTACTAGCTTCCACTTTATGTCTATAAGATGTCATTACTAGCTTCCACTTTATGTCAGTAAGATGTCATTACTAGCTTCCACTTTATGTCTGTAAGATGTCATTACTAGCTTCCACTTTATGTCTGTAAGATGTCATTACTAGCTTCCACTTTATGTCGGTAAGATGTCATTACTAGCTCCCACTTTATGTCTGTAAGATGTCATTACTAGCTTCCACTTTATGTCTGTAAGATCTCAGTACTAGCTTCCACTTTATGTCTGTAAGATGTCATTACTAGCTTCCACTTTATGTCTGTAAGATGTCATTACTAGCTTCCACTTTATGTCGGTAAGATGTCATTACTAGCTTCCACTTTATGTCAGTAAGATGTCATTACTAGCTTCCACTTTATGTCAGTAAGATGTCATTACTAGCTTCCACTTTATGTCTGTAAGATGTCATTACTAGCTTCCACTTTATGTCTGTAAGATGTCATTACTAGCTTCCACTTTATGTCTGTAAGATGTCATTACTAGCTTCCACTTTATGTCTGTAAGATGTCATTACTAGCTTCCACTTTATGTCAGTAAGATGTCATTACTAGCTTCCACTTTATGTCTGTAAGATGTCATTACTAGCTTCCACTTTATGTCTGTAAGATGTCATTACTAGCTTCCACTTTATGTCGGTAAGATGTCATTACTAGCTCCCACTTTATGTCTGTAAGATGTCATTACTAGCTTCCACTTTATGTCTATAAGATGTCATTGCTAGCTTCCACTTTATGTCAGTAAGATGTCATACTAGCTTCCACTTTATGTCAGTAAGATGTCATTACTAGCTTCCACTTTATGTCTGTAAGATCTCAGTACTAGCTTCCACTTTATGTCTGTAAGATGTCATTACTAGCTTCCACTTTATGTCAGTAAGATGTCATTACTAGCTTCCACTTTATGTCAGTAAGATGTCATTACTAGCTTCCACTTTATGTCGGTAAGATGTCATTACTAGCTCCCACTTTATGTCTGTAAGATGTCATTACTAGCTTCCACTTTATGTCTGTAAGATGTCATTACTAGCTTCCACTTTATGTCTGTAAGATGTCATTACTAGCTTCCACTTTATGTCTGTAAGATGTCATTACTAGCTTCCACTTTATGTCTATAAGATGTCATTACTAGCTTCCACTTTATGTCTATAAGATGTCATTGCTAGCTTCCACTTTATGTCAGTAAGATGTCATACTAGCTTCCACTTTATGTCAGTAAGATGTCATTACTAGCTTCCACTTTATGTCTGTAAGATCTCAGTACTAGCTTCCATTTTATGTCAGTAAGATGTTATTACTAGCTTCCACTTTATGTCTGTAAGATGTCATTACTAGCTTCCACTTTATGTCTATAAGATGTCATTACTAGCTTCCACTTTATGTCAGTAAGATGTCATTACTAGCTTCCACTTTATGTCTGTAAGATGTCATTACTAGCTTCCACTTTATGTCTGTAAGATGTCATTACTAGCTTCCACTTTATGTCGGTAAGATGTCATTACTAGCTCCCACTTTATGTCTGTAAGATGTCATTACTAGCTTCCACTTTATGTCTGTAAGATCTCAGTACTAGCTTCCACTTTATGTCTGTAAGATGTCATTACTAGCTTCCACTTTATGTCTGTAAGATGTCATTACTAGCTTCCACTTTATGTCGGTAAGATGTCATTACTAGCTTCCACTTTATGTCAGTAAGATGTCATTACTAGCTTCCACTTTATGTCAGTAAGATGTCATTACTAGCTTCCACTTTATGTCGGTAAGATGTCATTACTAGCTCCCACTTTATGTCTGTAAGATGTCATTACTAGCTTCCACTTTATGTCAGTAAGATGTCATTACTAGCTTCCACTTTATGTCTGTAAGATGTCATTACTAGCTTCCACTTTATGTCTGTAAGATGCCATTACTAGCTTCCACTTTACTACAATAAAGAAGAAGCTTGCACCTAAGCAAACTTGCCACATAGTCAAACCTGCCACATAGTCAAAACTGCCCCATAGTCAAACCTGCCACATAGTCAAACCTGCCACATAGTCAAAACTGCCCCATAGTCAAACCTGCCACATAGTCAAACCTGCCACATAGTCAAACCTGCCATATATGTAAACTTTCCCATTCCCTTTTAAAATAATATTTATGAACTTAAATCTATATTGTTGTGACAGGTTAAATCTAAATTGTTGTGACAAGTTAAATCTATATTGTTGTTACAAGTTAAATCTATATTGTTGTGACAGGTTAAATCTATATTGTTGTGACAAGTTAAATCTATATTGTTGTGACAAGTTAAATCTATATTGTGTGACAGGTTAAATCTAAATTGTTGTGACAGGTTAAATCTAAATTGTTGTGACAGGTTAAATCTAAATTGTTGTGACAGATTAAATCTATATTGTTGTGACAGGTTAAATCTATATTGTTGTGACAGGTTAAATCTATATTGTTGTGACAGGTTAAATCTATATTGTTGTGACAGGTTAAATCTATATTGTTGTGACAGGTTAAATCTATATTGTTGTGACAGATTTAATCTATATTGTTGTGACAGGCTAAATCTATATTGTTGTGACAGATTTAATCTATATTGTTGTGACAGGTTAAATCTATATTGTTGTGACAGGTTAAATCTATATTGTTGTGACAGGTTAAATCTATATTGTTGTGACAGGTTAAATCTATATTGTTGTGACAAGTTAAATCTATATTGTTGTGACAGGTTAAATCTATATTGTTGTGACAGGTTAAATCTATATTGTTGTGACAGATTTAATCTATATTGTTGTGACAGGCTAAATCTATATTGTTGTGACAGATTTAATCTATATTGTTGTGACAGGTTAAATCTATATTGTTGTGACAAGTTAAATCTATATTGTTGTGACAGGTTAAATCTAAATTGTTGTGACAGGTTAAATCTATATTGTTGTGACAGGTTAAATCTAAATTGTTGTGACAGGTTAAATCTATATTGTTGTGACAAGTTAAATCTAAATTGTTGTTACAGGTTAAATCTATATTGTTGTGACAGGTTTGAATCTATATTATTGTGACAGGTTAAATCTAAATTGTTGTGACAAGTTTGAATCTATATTGTTGTGACAGGTTAAATCTATATTGTTGTGACAGTTTTGATTCTTGGTCATTTTAATTATTCAGCGATATGTTTAGGTAATATTTACAAAGTAATTTAATGACGTACAAAAAACATCGCTTTCAACATTATTTGTTTATCTTTTTTAAAATCTTAAATAACATCCAACTAAAGATTAAAAAATAACTAATGAATACATGTAATACTATTTTCAAATGTATATATTTCTTATAATAGAACAAAGCCTTGAAAATTGATTTTTATGATAAAACTGTTTCCTTTATCATCTATGACACAACTGTTTCCCTTATCATCTATGACACAACTGTTTCCCTTATCATCTATGACACAACTGTTTCCCTTATCATCTATGACACAACTGTTTCCCTTATCATCTATGACACAACTGTTTCCCTTATCATCTATGACAAAACTGTTTCCCTTATCATCAATGACACAACTGTTTCACGTTAATATCTATAATTTAATCTTATTTTCATTGACTATTTATTTTATTGGAAACAATAAAACCTTTAACTTGAAACTATCCCTAAAATCATCAAAATCAATTTTCACCAAAAAATGAAAGGATTAGTTTTACTAGACAATTTTTAGCAGAGATAGATCCACGAAAAAAAAACGAATTTATTTGGCAACTCTACGCCATTTACTATTAGTTCTTATCAAGGGACCAATCTTTTCCTCTGAGCCTGAGGCCTCAACCGACCTTAGTCCTCCCCCCGAGTGTAAACCAATCATTGAAGTTGAGTGTAAACCAATCATTGAAGTTGTGTGTAAACCAATCATTGAAGTTGTGTGTAAACCAATCATTGAAGTTGAGTGTAAACCAATCATTGAAGTTGTATGTAAACCAATCATTGAAGTTGAGTGTAAACCAATCATTGAAGTTGAGTGTAAACCAATCATTGAAGTTGTGTGTAAACAAATCATTAAAGTTGTGTGGTTTAGCTAGTTTATTATTATCATTATGTAATTGTTCGCATTCATTAAATCTTGATGCATCACCGACAGTGGTAAAGTTTGTTTTTAAAAGTGTTTCCATATAAAATACCGGAGTGTAGGTTTCAGCGTGACTCGCAGTGTTTTATTGGCTGCACGTCAAAGTATAGAGCCACTTAAATAGTTTTACCAACTGGTAGGGTATACTTAGACCAGGGGTGGGCACATCTTTTGAACCGCGGGCCACATTGGTTTCGTAAATTTGATCCACGGGCTGGATGAAGAACAAATGGACAGTGTTGGCACGAACTAATATAAATGAAGTGTAATCGTCACAGTATGTTGGCTATTGCTGTGCTTCACTCTGACACGACCAGCGGCTGCATTCAATTGTCCGGCGGATCGGTTTTGGCCAGCGGGTTGTACTTTGCCCCAGGCCTGTAGCGTGCGGGGGGGGGCAGGGGGCCGCCCCCTGCGTTTTGTCTGGCCCCCTCTGCTTATTTGTTCTATTTAGTCAAATGTATTACATTACCTGCCCCCCTGCTATTGCCTGGCCCCTGCTGTAGAATGCCTGGCCCCTGATATAGAATGTTCACGCTACGGGGCTGGTTTGCCCTATGACTGATTTAGACTGTAATATCTTGTGAGCGGTGGAGCAAAGATTAATCTATAAAACGTAACGTTCTAATCGATTCTTTTCTTTTTCACAAAGGAACCGATGGATTGAAAAAAAATCAATACACATTTTTTTAATTATGATCATAGTAAGTTTTTCTATTTGGGAGTTCGACAAGACCTTTTAAAACCCAAATTGTATTTGAAGTCAATAACCGGTCCAAAATTTTGAACACAACATTGTTTAGTCCGGGAGCATATAGGTTGCGCGCGGAAGAAATTTCGCAATAGAAAATTTTTAAGACGAGCGAACATAAGTTCCTTAGCTGAATGACATGTTTACATTTGACATTATTGGAAGTTTTTAGACTGAATGAAATGTTTACATTTGACATTATTGGAAGTTTTTAGACTGAACTAAAACAAGTCAGAATCTATTGGAAAAATAAATGGGGTTGGTAAAGGAGTAGATGCAGAATACAGAATGCAGCAAATAGCTTTTAAAAGAATTTTGTGAAGATGTTAGGTGTGGCATCTTCTTAACTACAAGACTCTGTGCTTAGACACAAATGTATAAATACATAACTCGGAGTTTAGGCACAAATGTATAAATACATGACTCGGTGTGTAGACACAAATGTGTAAATACAAGCCTCGGTGTGTAGGCACAAATGTGTAAATACAAGACATGGGGTGTAGGCACAGATGTGTAAATACAAGACATGGTGTGTAGGCACAGATGTGTAAATACAAGAATCGGTGTGTAGGCACAAATGTGTAAATACAAGACATGGGGTGTAGGCACAGATGTGTAAATACAAGACATGGGGTGTAGGCACAGATGTGTAAATACAAGACATGGTGTGTAGGCACAGATGTGTAAATACAAGACATGGTGTGTAGGCACAGATGTGTAAATACAAGACTTGGGGTGTAGGCACAGATGTGTAAATACAAGACATGGTGTGTAGGCACAGATGTGTAAATACAAGACTTGGGGTGTAGGCACAGATGTGTAAATACAAGGCTCGGTGTGTAGGCACAGATGTGTAAATACAAGACATGGGGTGTAGGCACAGATGTGTAAATACAAGACATAGGGTGTAGGCACAAATGTGTAAATACAAGACTTGGGGTGTAGGCACAGATGTGTAAATACAAGACATGGTGTGTAGGCACAAATGTGTAAATACAAGACATGGGGTGTAGGCACAGATGTGTAAATACAAGACATGGGGTGTAGGCACAGATGTGTAAATACAAGACTCGGTGTGTAGGCACAAATGTGTAAATACAAGACATGGGGTGTAGGCACAGATGTGTAAATACAAGACATGGGGTGTAGGCACAGATGTGTAAATACAAGACATGGGGTGTAGGCACAGATGTGTAAATACAAGACATGGGGTGTAGGCACAAATGTGTAAATACAAGACATGGGGTGTAGGCACAGATGTGTAAATACAAGACATGGGGTGTAGGCACAGATGTGTACATACAAGACATGGGGTGTAGGCACAGATGTGTAAATACAAGACTTGGGGTGTAGGCACAGATGTGTAAATACAAGACTCGGTGTGTAGGAACAAATGTGTAAATACAAGACTCGGTGTGTAGATGGGGTGTAGGCACAGATGTGTAAATACAAGACATGGGGTGTAGGCACAGATGTGTAAATACAAGACATGGGGTGTAGGCACAGATGTGTAAATACAAGACATGGGGTGTAGGCACAAATGTGTAAATACAAGACATGGGGTGTAGGCACAGATGTGTAAATACAAGACATGGTGTGTAGGCACAGATGTGTAAATACAAGACATGGTGTGTAGGCACAGATGTGTAAATACAAGACATGGTGTGTAGGCACAAATGTGTTAATACAAGACATGGTGTGTAGGCACAGATGTGTAAATACAAGACATGGGGTGTAGGCACAGATGTGTAAATACAAGACATGGTGTGTAGGCACAGATGTGTAAATACAAGACATGGGGTGTAGGCACAAATGTGTAAATACAAGACATGGTGTGTAGGCACAGATGTGTAAAGACAAGACATGGTGTGTAGGCACAAGTCGTTTATCTGATTTATAAATGCACGTTAAATTTTATTGGTCAGAAATATTGACCTCGAACCACCACGTGACTTTGTACCAATGTTTGTACATAGAATCGAAGTCTAAAATGTCAATTTACTGTGCATTTATAAATTTACTTAACAAAATAGAATATATTGGTCATCAAATATTCTTTTTCTATAATTCAATGAACATGAAATATGAGCATGTTTAGTTCAAAAGACAAATATTAAAGATCGAACGTACAACTAGAAAACTATTTGAAAAAAAAAACACCTCGCCCTACTTACACTATGTATGACAGTAACCCCCCCTTCCCCCCCTCCCCCACCCGCTGGCCTGATAAATAAAATTCAGTCTTAATGTCATGAAGTACATACCTAAAGTACCATTGATTCGGCGGCACATTGTTTGTGAGTCTGATCTGTATGCTGTAGGCTACGAGTTCAAATATCAGCGAATCTAGTCACCTTTCTATATCCTCCGTCGTGCCTGAATAGACATTGCACTCTCAACAATAGTAGAGTGAAAAAAGGAGGTAGGGGCATTGTAAACAGTTTAACGTTAACCACCGTGTATGGGGTCAAAATATAGATTTTCATTTTTCCTTGGACTATAATAATCTACTTACAACATTTTTTGTTCGTTTGTTTTTTTTTTCAATAAAATAACGAATTACATTGTTCATTCCTCGACAGAAGAATACCGCAAACAATGGAATATTCTGTCGCTTTGCAACAACAGTCTTTGATTTGAGCTAACTAGGCTCAGAAATGTTTTGGCCTGCAATTCGACTGACCTGTGTCCACCACAAGACGAAGAAGAAAGTCTGGAGGCTGCTCCTGCTATCTCTGTGCGCCGCCATTGGCTGGTACTCGCTGAGCAGCGCATATGACGTCATCGTCGTTGTCCTCGACAATGGGGCGGAGGACAACATTCCACTGTATAAGGACATTTTCACTCAGGAGACCTGGCCGGAAGTGGAGGCCAGCCAATCAGATCCTGGCACTGTGCCGGCCCTCGTCCACTACCACTGGTGCCACAATAAAATGTTTAAGTTCGAGGACTACTTGGGACTTTTGAGCATCATTCGTATCGTCAAACCACAAAAGATAATTTTCCACTACTATTATCTACCACATGTGGATACTATGTGGTACCACACGTGGTTCCAGGAGCTGAAGCAGTCGTTTCCTAACCTGATACTGCGACGTTCCATCAGCAATCTGAAATGTGGATCTAGAGACATACTCAAGTACGTTCTGAATAAACTATCAGTGGAAGGTGGAGTTTACATCGGCGAGAGAGTGGTGTTGACACATGTACCGCAGCTGGCTTGGACAGACGAGTTATTCCACAGTTTCTCAATTACAAACTATTCTCAGGACTTAACTCACGGTATTATATTCAGCAAACGTGGCTTCCCGGAAAATACAGTCGATGATAAAATAAATTTAATTTCCCGTTCTGCCAGAAGATGTCTGCTTGTGGGTGAATTCAATGCGGTGACGTCATCGCAACATTCAGATTCAATCGGTCCTTGTTTTTTTTTAGAACACTCCGTGTATCCGAAGGATATATGGAACAATACGTCGAAGTTCTCCGAGTTTGCTCGATGGTTGTACTACGGAAAAAGAGCTCGGCTATTTCCGGTGGGGAGTGACGATGGACTGATCCCAATGGTGGGTCATATGGTATGGGTGAGGACAAATAACCTGATTAAGACCAATGAGATGGAGCTCTTCCACTACCTGAGCATCATGTCGGCACTGTACGTGGCTGGATTGAGGGCCGTGTACATCCACGGGGAGATTGAGCCCTATGGTCATTGGTGGGAGCAGCTGATTCATGAGAACGTCACGTTTGTTAAAGTAAGTAGCCGCTTACAGAAATACGTTTTAAACTCTACAGTCTTATGTAAGTAGCCCCTAAACAGAAATACGTTTTAAACTCTACAGTCTTATGTAAGTAGCCCCTAACAGAAATACGTTTTAAATATCTACAGTCTTATGTAAGTAGCCCCTTACAGAAATACGTTTTAAACTCTACAGTTTTATGTAAGTAGCCCCTTACAGAAATACGTTTTAAACTCTACTGTCTTATGTAAGTAGCCGCTTACAGAAATACGTTTTAAACTCTACAGTCTTATGTAAGTAGCCCCTAATAGAAATACGTTTTAAATTCTACAGTCTTATGTAAGTAGCCCTTAACAGAAATACGTTTTAAAATCTAGTCTTATTTAAGGTACAACCATCTTGAACAGCTTTAAATGCACCCGGGCAAAACGGACTATTAGAAAACACCAAACCAATGGACCAGTCAATGTAGTCAAGGCTCTAATAAACTCTGTAAACCCCCCCCCCCCCATCTTTAAAAATCGAAAACTTAACTGCAAAAAAATAACGGCTGAGATGTGCTTACATAGTACGGCGGCCGTCTTGTAGTCAAAGTAAGACAACCTAACCTCTGTCCACTATCTATGTCCTCTATCCTCTATCTCGGCCCACTATCTCTGTCATCTATCCTCTATCTCGGCCCACTATCTCTGTCATCTATCCTCTATCTCGGCCCACTATCTATGTCCTCTATTCTCTATCTCGGCCCACTATCTATGTCCTCTATCCTCTGTCTCGAGCCACTATCTCGGCCCACTATCTATGTCCTCTATCCTCTATCTCGGCCCACTATCTATGTCCTCTATCCTCTGTCTCGAGCCACTATCTCGGCCCACTATCTATGTCCTCTATCCTCTATCTCGGCCCACTATCTATGTCCTCTATCCTCTGTCTCGAGCCACTATCTATGTCCTCTATCCTCTATCTCGGCCCACTATCTCTGTCATCTATCCTCTATCTCGGCCCACTATCTATGTCCTCTATCCTCTCTCTCGAGCCACTATCTCGGCCCACTATCTATGTCCTCTATCCTCTGTCTCGAGCCACTTTCTCGGCCCACTATCTATGTCCTCTATCCTCTATCTCGGCCCACTATCTGTGTCCTCTATCCTCTATCTCGGCCCACTATCTATGTCCTCTATCCTCTGTCTCGAGCCACTATCTCGGCCCACTATCTATGTCCTCTATCCTCTATCTCGGCCCACTATCTATGTCCTCTATCCTCTATCTCGGCCCACTATCTCTGTCATCTATCCTCTATCTCGGCCCACTATCTATGTCCTCTATTCTCTATCTCGGCCCACTATCTATGTCCTCTATCCTCTCTCTCGAGCCACTATCTCGGCCCACTATCTATGTCCTCTATCCTCTGTCTCGAGCCACTTTCTCGGCCCACTATCTATGTCCTCTATCCTCTATCTCGGCCCACTATCTGTGTCCTCTATCCTCTATCCCGGCCCACTATCTATGTCCTCTATTCTCTATCTCGGCCCACTATCTATGTCCTCTATCCTCTATCTCGGCCCACTATCTCTGTCATCTATCCTCTATCTCGGCCCACTATCTATGTCCTCTATTCTCTATCTCGGCCCACTATCTATGTCCTCTATTCTCTATCTCGGCCCACTATCTATGTCCTCTATCCTCTCTCTCGAGCCACTATCTCGGCCCACTATCTATGTCCTCTATCCTCTGTCTCGAGCCACTTTCTCGGCCCACTATCTATGTCCTCTATCCTCTATCTCGGCCCACTATCTGTGTCCTCTATCCTCTATCTCGGCCCACTATCTATGTCCTCTATTCTCTATCTCGGCCCACTATCTATGTCCTCTATCCTCTATCTCGGCCCACTATCTATGTCCTCTATCCTCTATCTCGGCCCACTGTCTATGTCCTCTATCCTCTATCTCGGCCCACTATCTATGTCCTCTATTCTCTATCTCGAGCCACTATCTCGGCCACTATCTATGCCCTCTATCCTCTGTCCACAATCTCTGCCCAATCTCTCTGCACACACTCTCTCTCTCTCTCTCTCTGTCCACATATATTACACAAGAGCCTTCTTGATAACGACCAGTGTGTCAAATCTTAATTTTCCCATGTCCAGTCTTAACCAACTGTCCATTCATTTCTACCACTGTTTGTTTGATCTCTTGCATGAGCACGTGACCGACTGGTTAAAAATTCTGTCGGCAAAGGTTTGACCTTGACACGGTGAATGATCTCCAACGTCGTCACCGTCCAGTAAATAAACCAAACATAGTTCTCTGATCAAATGATGGTTTTCAGTTCTTTTCTCGCCGTCTATATGACTCAGGCAATACGTATATGCGCACCAAAACATCATATATTGAACATGCAATATGGGAGATCAGACGTGTACAGTCTTGAGTTATGGCATCAGTCATTCAGCAAATACCTTGTCCATCAATCTTCAAACAAACATCAATGTATCAATCATTACAGTGCATCTTGATCTGACATGGCCACAGCTGAGTCTTTTAGGTCTAGTTCATCGGTCATTTCCAGCCCCGCTGTACAAAAAAAAACTAAAAAGAGACGCAGATTTTGGTGTAATAAGTAATGATATCATATAATAGCAAGTAATGATATAATATAATAGCAAGCAATGATATAATAGCTAGTAATGATATAATATAATTGCAAGAAAAGATATAATAGCAAGTAATGATATAGTATAATAGCAAGTAATGATATAATAGCAAGTATGATATAGTATAATAGCAAGTAATGATATAGTATAATAGCAAGTAATGATATGATAGCAAGTATGATATAGTATAATAGCAAGTAATGATATAATAGCAAGTATGATATAGTATAATAGCAAGTAATGATATAGTATAATAGCAAGTAATGATATAATAGCAAGTATGATATAGTATAATAGCAAGTAATGATATAGTATAATAGCAAGTAATGATATAATAGCAAGTATGATATAGTATAATAGCAAGTAATGATATAGTATAATAGCATGTAATGTTATAATATAATAGCAAGTAATGATACAATATAAAAGCAAATAATGATACAAAATATTAAAATGTAATGATATAATGTAATAACAAAATATACAAAAGTAATGATATAATATAATAAGTAAAAATCCTTCAATTGGAGCTGCAGCAAACTGAACAAAGAGCTGAACGACCTAGTTGAGTGGCTCTCAAACGTGTTTAGTGTCCCCATCGGACAACAGTTTTGGTTTCTCGATAGATAGATAACAGACAGAATGGATAGATAGTTAGATAGATAGATAGATAGAGAGATAGATAGATAGATAGATCACACTATGAGAGCAACTGCTCTAGTTCATGTCCAACCCTCTTTCTGTCCTCAGATTGAACGACCAGAGACTATATTCCAGCAAGGTGTCGATGGCCCATCTCACCAGTCAGACATCATACGATTGAATATTTTACTTTACCATGGCGGTGTTTATCAGGTATAATGTATACACTGCAACTGACTACAAACAACCATACACTACTATACACTGTTATACTCAGAAGCTACCTACATACAGCCATACACTGTAAAAGACTACATAGTTTTATACTCTGCTACTTACTGTTATATTAACTGGTATACATTTGTGTGTTTATCGCTATATGCAGCTATATCATGTTATATGCTTCTATATAATGATATACACTTTTATATACTGTTATTCTTAACAAAAATCAGCTAAATACTGATATGCCCTGCTGTGCACTGCTTGACACTGCTGTATACTGCAATAACCGACTTTGTACTGCTATATAATGCTACAAACATTTCTATACACTTTTATATTTAGTGAAAGAACGTTCAACTGTTAAATAGCAATAGTGCAGCTAGAGCTGAAACTTAACAGCTACCAATTTTTATGATTTTGAGGATATAAACAGTAGCACCCAATGTGATTTTGAGGATATAAACAGTAGCACCCAATGTCATTTTGAGGATATAAACAGTAGCACCCAATGTGATTTTGAGCATATAAACAGTAGCACCCAATGTGATTTTGAGCATATAAATAGTAGCACCCAATGTGATTTGAAAAACAATAACATTGAGTTCCATTACGTTGGGCACAACTGATATAACTATAGCAGTAAGCAAGCCCACAATAACCCAATTTTACACTTCTTCATACAATCCTATTTTTTTTTCACTCTAGGACCGTGACGTCATATGGGTCAATAAAATCCCAGACAGTTTAAGACGTTACCCTGTAGTGGCCTGCACTGACTGGCCCCAGAATGGCCAATGGCCGGAGGTGTTTAATATGGGCGTCTTGATGGCCAAGAGAAATGCGGCTTGGCTGAAACATTTTATATCAACTTTCAGGTTTGTTTGTTACTTTCAGGTTTGTTTGTTACTTTCAGGTTTGTTTGTTACTTTCAGGTTTGATTGTTACTGTCAGGTTTGTTTGTTTCTTTCAGGTTTGTTAGTTACTTTCAGGTTAGTTTGTTACTGTCAGGTTTGTTTGTTTCTTTCAGGTTTGTTTGTTACTTTCAGGTTTGTTTGTTACTTTCAGGTTTGTTTGTTACTTTCAGGTTTGTTTGTTTGTTACTTTCAGGTTTGTTTGTTACTGTCAGGTTTGTTTGTTACTTTCAGGTTTGTTTGTTACTTTCAGGTTTGTTTGTTTCTTTCAGGTGTGTTTGTTACTGTCATGTTTGTTTGTTACTGTCACGTTTGTTTGTTTCTTTCAGGTTTGTTTGTTACTTTCAGGTTTGTTTGTTACTTTCAGGTTTGTTTGTTACTGTCAGGTTTGTTTGTTACTTTCAGGTTTGTTCGCTACTTTCATGTTTGTTTGTTACTGTCATGTTTGTTTGTTACTGTCACGTTTGTTTGTTTCTTTCAGGTTTGTTTGTTACTTTCAGGTTTGTTTGTTACTTTCAGGTTTGTTTGTTACTGTCAGGTTTGTTTGTTACTTTCAGGTTTGTTCGCTACTTTCATGTTTGTTTGTTACTGTCAGGTTTGTTTGTTACTGTCAGGTTTGTTTGTTTCTTTCAGGTGTGTTTGTTACTGTCAGGTTTGTTTGTTACTGTCACGTTTGTTTGTTTCTTTCAGGTTTGTTTGTTACTTTCAGGTTTGTTTGTTACTGTCAGGTTTGTTTGTTACTTTCAGGTTTGTTTGCTACTTTCAGGTTTGTTTGTTACTTTCAGGTTTTTTGTTACTTTCAGGTTTGTTTGTTACTTTCAGGTTTGTTTGTTACTGTCGGGTTTGTTTGTTACTTATAAAAAGTTAATTTTTTATTTTTGTTGGGACAATCAATACATATGTTGTGTAAGTTTTCTGTTTATACATTTGTTGTGGAATGTTTTCTGTTACTAATGTATTTGATGGGGGATAAAAAAAATACAGTTCTGATATTTCAAAGATAGCACCAGCTTTTTAAATAACATCTGATGGAACGTCATTTTAGCACCACCTGAAGAGGTCGTCCTCTGGGCAGGCAATATTGACACACCCCTACTGGCGAGCACGTCAACAAAGAGAGGAATTGTCTGACCAGCCTCGTGACCAAAGGGTGTGACTGAGATTTGGCTGAAATTTGTTTTAGTGGTCACAACTGGTCATCATTTTCTCCACACACCCCCCCTCCTCACGAACCCAAAACACTTGACCGGATCAATGACTGGCAGGCTGGATTGATTTATTGATTGATTAGTCTATTGATTGATCAGATATTTGATTGATGGATGTGTTAGTTGAATGATTATAAGATCGATAGACATACAGGCCGACATTTTTCTCTCTTGATATGTCTGTGCCCTTATATCGACTAAAAACATATTTTTTCATTACTAAAATAATACTACTATTAGATGAATATATTTTATCTGCCAGCTGTGATAAATTTCCCTCCCCCGCTACTAACACAGCGTAAATGTCTGTCAAACATCAACCAGCTCCATTATGTTGATATGTTTGTTCTTGTATGGCAGGTATTACAGGGATGACAAATGGGCGTTCAACGCAGTCATGATGCCATATAAAGCATACGAACATCTACCTGACCAGTTGTATGTGGACAGGTATCTACAGGTGAGTGTACGAACATCTACCTGACCAGTTGTATGTGGACAGGTATCTACAGGTGAGAGTATATACTATGTGTGTTGCATGATGCCTGTATCAGATTGTATTTTTTTACTGTGTGTTTGCAGGATGCCTGTATGAGAGTGTATATTTTTAACTGTGTATTGCATGATGCCTGTATGAGAGTGTATATTTTAAACTGTGTGTTTGCAGGATGCCTGTATGAGAGTGTATATTTTAAACTGTGTGTTAGCATGATGCCTGTATGAGAGTGTATATTTTTAACTGTGTGTTTGCATGATGCTTGTATGAGAGTGTATATTTTTAACTGTGTGTTTGCATGATGCTTGTATGAGAGTGTATATTTTTAACTGTGTGTTTGCATGATGCTTGTATGAGAGTGTATATTTTAAACTGTGTGTTTGCAGGATGCTTGTATGAGAGTGTATATTTTAAACTGTGTGTTTGCAGGATGCTTGTATAAGAGTGTATATTTTAAACTGTGTGTTTGCAGGATGCTTGTATGAGAGTGTATATTTTTAACTGTGTGTTGCATGATGCCTGTATGAGAGTGTATATTTTAAACTGTGTGTTTGCAGGATGCTTGTATGAGAGTGTATATTTTTAACTGTGTGTTGCATGATGCCTGTATGAGAGTGTATATTTTTAACTGTGTGTTTGCAGGATGCTTGTATGAGAGTGTATATTTTTAACTGTATGTTGCATGATGCCTGTATGAGAGTGTATATTTTTAACTGTGTGTTTGCAGGATGCTTGTATGAGAGTGTATATTTTTAACTGTGTGTTGCATGATGCCTGTATGAGAGTGTATATTTTAAACTGTGTGTTAGCAGGATGCCTGTATGAGAGTGTATATTTTAAACTGTGTGTTAGCAGGATGCCTGTGTCTAAAGATATTGAACCGACATTTCTTGAGTGTGAAACTATGGTCCCATATAATGTACATACACCAGTCGTAGCATTAAAAGCTTGTACATGTTATAATAATGAAATATGGAGTCATTAAAAGTTGTACATGTAATAATAATGAAAGATGTACATGTAATAATAATGAAAGATGTGCATGTAATACATGTGTATTGAAAACAAAATTAATGCACTATTACAATGATCGTCACCAGAGCCGTTTCTATGTTTTTGTGAGGCCCCCCAGTCAAAGGTACATTTTGGGGCCCCAGTCAAAGGTACATTTTGGGGCCCCAGTCAAGGTACATTTTGGGGCCCCAGGCCAACACAACGCCTTGTACATTGAATTTAAATATTGGGCCCTTAATAATCTTTAAACAATGGGGCCTTTCTGTTAAGCACGGGGTCCCTGACAAATGTTCATATTTTCCTTGTGGCCGGTAAAATAAAAGTTATGACGGGAAGATGGGGCTAAGCTGCATAGACAGTTTGCACTTTAAAAGATATCATGGTTTCCACACTGGTTCTATATGTTGGATATCATGGTTTCCACACTGGTTCTATATGTTGGATATCATGGTTTCCACACTGGTTCTATATGTTGGATATCATGGTTTCCACACTGCTTCTATATGTTGGATATCATGGTTTCCACACTGGTTCTATATGTTGGATATCATGGTTTCCACACTGGTTCTATATGTTGGATATCATGGTTTCCACACTGCTTCTATATGTTGGATATCATGGTTTCCACACTGGTTCTATATGTTGGATATCATGGTTTCCACACTGGTTCTATATGTTGGATATCATGGTTTCCACACTGGTTCTATATGTTGGATATCATGGTTTCCACACTGGTTCTATATGTTGGATATCATGGTTTCCACACCAGCTCTGTTGTAAATTGAGATCCTATATTCAGTATGTTTTTTTTTTCCTTTTGAAGCGTTCAAATCATCTCTTTGGTTTTTATCTTTTTTATAATTCTAGATCAATATTAAATTGATTCCACACGAAATTCTAATTATTTTTTTTATTATTTGGACACAGGTGATATGTTTTTATGGTGAGTGCCATCCAACCTGGCAACAAGACTACATACGCGACATATGGGACAAAAGACCTGTGCCAGATTTCGATTGGCGAGAGGCCAGATCTTTTCATTTCACCGTGCCAAAACCTCCAGAATCTCTCAAGTCTGTGGAAGGAATTAAAAATGGCCGGGATATTTACGCAAAGATTGGAAGGCATGTATTAGAGAAATGTGGCCGTCTTGACCTGTTGAACTAGAGCAACTGACATGGTCAGTGAGTCCAGACTCGTCGGATTCACAATTTTCACTCAAAGTGTCGAAAAGAAGAAAAATCTTCATGTGGACTTTAATTTTCTCACCTGTTACATTTCTTTATTTTCAAATAGTTTATACGGTGTGATCCAGACAAAATACCGAAACAATTTCCGATGAGTTCGTTACATACATGAACAAAATGAATGTAGCAAAAATAGAATGTGTTGTGCAATGATCGACTCATTCCTTGTACAGTTGTTAACATCACAGTAATATAAACATCAATTATACGAGTGAATTGTCAGTTTCTATACGTGTATGGTATAACTCTAAGTAGGTCTAATTCAAGGGTGTATTATAAGTGTGTATATGTGCATGGTATAACTCTAAGTAGGTCTAATTCAAGGGTGGGCTAAAATTTTTGAGCCACGGGACAAACTGGGTTTTTTTTAATTTGACTGAAGGAAATGGAGCAGGAAGCAGAAGGATTACGTCAGCATATGAAATAATATAAAGTGAATGTAAACGAGCATAGATAAGCCCAGCCCTGAACCAAACAGCCCTGCACCAAGCAGCCCTGCACCAAACAGCCCTGGACCAAACAGCCCTGAACCAAACAGCCCTGCACCACACAGCCCTACACCAAACAGCCTGCACCAAACAGCCGTAGTTTGCCCATGTCCGGTTTAACTTGTATTTATACTTTTGTTGGTGGTTCTTTAGCTTGCATTGCTGTAGTTTGATTTGGAACACAATGAAACAGTTTGTTTTAATATTCTTAATATGCTGAAACTTTTATGCGCTACATATAAAAATAGTTGTTGTTTTCTTTTTTTAAATGCAAAAAAAAACAAACATTACAAATAAATTTTTCATGAAAAACTGTTTGTTGTGTTTAACTGTTTGTTGTGTTTAACTGTTAGTTGTGCTTAACTGTTTGTTGTGCTTAACTGTTAGTTGTGCTTAACTGTTTGTTGTGCTAAACTGTTTGTTGTGTTAAACTGTTTGTTGTGCTAAACTGTTAGTTGTGCTTAACTGTTTGTTCAAATGCTGTGACTGTTTCTAGAAAATTCAAAGAGTTATTCACATTTCTCGCCATTGTCTTGTAAAAACTTCAGTTAGTGATATAAATTACGGCTAGTTTATTTTGACTGAATTAATGGGTAGACGACCTATGCATTGATATGTATGACTATTGAAAATATCGAGTTTTTCACATCTCGATTACTTGGTTGTGAAAGAAAGAAAGAAGTAGGTCGCAGAGACTAGTATCGTCATGTTTGTTCCATTTGACGGTTGCTTAGCTACATGTACTGATCTGGCTAGGCGTCTAATCGAGTATTGCTATAACCTGTCAAATGGGTTTGAACGATCAGTGATCCATGAGATGGGTGGGGGATTATGGTGATTCATCATTGCATGGTAAAAAAAAAAAATTCTCCGATTCTAATACATTGTGGCTCATTTTTTTTTCCGTTCGATAAGCAAATCAAGAAAAACTAAACTTCTTTGAAAAAATGACCTCTTTAGAAGTCGCTCTAGCGACCCGAAGTTTAACTTATGAGATAATGCGGCACTTCTGATATTTTATTATTCAAGTTTGCTGGATAATAAAGTAGTTTTTGACTAACTACAAATTATTGAATTGATATGGCATTCACATCAAGTGGTTATTCGCTAAGTGTATTGACAAGATGTATAACTGAAGTTTGGTTGATTGGACAAACGGATTCGTCTGCCTAGCGATGTCTTACTAACCTTGGGTCATGCTATGAAGATGGTTTTCTATAATCACAAAGTACTGAAGAAGACAATATCCGAAAACATTAAGGTACTTGTTAACGATCTTCAAAAAGAAAAGTTTAAAAGAATCAAAGAGTAGTTGAAGACGAAAGAAGACAGCAGGCTGCTGTTGCTACTTGGTCTACAATCAACAGCGAAAGTGAGGATGAAGGCAAAGATGACGACGATTTTGAAATTGAGATCCCTGTTTACTACAAGAAGCTTCTGTCAGAGGGTTCAATGCCAGACGAAGAAATGAGGTCTACCAAATGTGTCGATGCCGAGGATCCTAATGCTGCAACCCTTGGGGGCAAGGTAGCCTTGCTAAGGCCGCTAAAAAGTGAAGCCTACTCGCGTGAATACATTTATTTTTTTTTATATTTTGTATTACGCACTGGCTACGGCACCAGCAAGTTAGCGTATGAAAGTCACTGACCTATAATCATCAAAAGTTGCAATTTTAAAAAAATATTTTTTAAAATATTTAAATATAGGGTTAGGATTAGGATTAGGGTTAGGGTTAGGGAGGGTTAGGGATAGGGTTAGGGATAGGGTTAGGGATAGGGTTAGGGATAGGGTTAGGGATAGGGTTAGGGATAGGGATAGGGATAGGGATAGGGTTAGGGATAGGGATAGGGTTAGGGATAGGGTTAGGGTTAGGGTGTGGAGCAATATCTATGGCTGGTACTTGGACAAAAATAATACGAGTTCTGTCTTGCTGGTGCCGTAGCAAGTGCGTTTGTATTACTACATCCTTATTGGGAAGGTGTAAAACTGTATGTATTCAGAAATAGAAAATAGTTTGTTTTTAAAGTTTTTCTACAGATGTTATAGAGATGACGTCGTGTCGCATTTCACGTTCAGCATAATAACATGACCATGTACTTTATGAACACAATGAATTAACTTAATTAAATACATGATATTTACAATGAAATAGTCCTCACGATATAATACTATACCACCACCACTACTATATCTGTAAATTCAATCTTTTACACGCACAAACTTCTTCACACACACTCCGTGTGACTCGAGTCATGAGACATGAGACTCACATCATGACTCTGTGGTCTGACCTGACACTTACCCTCCCAACAGGGTCATGTGATCCTTGACACTTACACGCTCTACTGGTCACACCCTCTCCACAAAGCACGCTTGACCTTACTAAACCAGTGCCCGCTGTAGGGGGCATTGACTAAACAAACAGATCACATCAACACGCACACTAGCATGCAACCAAAGGGGAATAATACAGATCACATCAACACGCACACTAGCATGCAACCAAAGGGGAATAATACAGATCACATCAACACGCACACTAGCATGCAACCAAAGGGGAATAATACAGATCACATCAACACGCACACTAGCATGCAACCAAAGGGGAATAATACAGATCACATCAACACGCACACTAGCATGCAACCAAAGGGGAATAATACAGATCACATCAACACGCACACTAGCATGCAAACAAAGGGGAATAATACAGATCACATCAACACGCACACTAGCATGCAACCAAAGGGGAATAATACAGATCACATCAACACGCACACTAGCATGCAAACAAAGGGGAATAATACAGATCACATCAACACGCACACTAGCATGCAAACAAAGGGGAATAATACAGATCACATCAACACGCACACTAGCATGCAACCAAAGGGGAATAATACAGACCAAGGGGTGATAACAAGGGATAGGACAGATGATAATTGAGTTTTCAATGCAGTCACGTTGCCAAATAAAGTTTACTGGTCAACATTAAGTAGGCAGGTACCTACGGGAGAGCAGGTACCTACAGGAGAGCAGGTACCTACAGGAGAGCAGGTACCTACGGGAGAGCAGGTACCTACAGGAGAGCAGGTACCTACAGGAGAGCACAAGTACAATAGAAACCCCATGGTCGTCATTCACCTTTAAGTAAGTATCCCACAACCAATGAATAAATAAAGTGTTTAGCTCGGAAGGGTACAGTCCATGTATAGCTAACAGACAACTAATAATACACAGGGTACAGTCCATGTATAGCTAACAGACAACTAATAATACACAGGGTACAGTCCATGTATAGCTAACAGACAACTAATAATACACAGGGTACAGTCCATGTATAGCTAACAGACAACTAATAATACACAGGGTACAGTCCATGTATAGCTAACAGACAACTAATAATACACAGGGTACAGTCCATGTATAGCTAACAGACAACTAATAATACACAGGGTACAGTCCATGTATAGCTAACAGACAACTAATAATACACAGGGTACAGTATAGCTAACAGACAACTAATAATACACAGGTTACAGTCCATGTATAGCTAACAGACAACTAATAATACACAGGGTACAGTCCATGTATAGCTAACAGACAACTAATAATACACAGGGTACAGTATAGCTAACAGACAACTAATAATACACAGGGTACAGTCCATGTATAGCTAACAGACAACTAATAATACACAGGGTACAGTCCATGTATAGCTAACAGACAACTAATAATACACAGGGTACAGTATAGCTAACAGACAACTAATAATACACAGGGTACAGTCCATGTATAGCTAACAGACAACTAATAATACACAGGGTACAGTATAGCTAACAGACAACTAATAATACACAAGGTACAGTCCATGTATAGCTAACAGACAACTGATAATACACAGGGTACAGTCCATGTATAGCTAACAGACAACTAATAATACACAGGGTACAGTCCATGTATAGCTAATAGACAACTAATGATACACAGAGTACAGTCCATGTAAAGCTAATAGACAACTAATAATACACAGGGTACAGTCCATGTATAGCTAACAGACAACTAATAATACACAGGGTACAGTATAGCTAACAGACAACTAATAATACACAGGGTATAAGATTAATGCGCACACTTCAGACTGTAACCAAAAGCCTTAAAGTCAGGCTATTCACCACATCACATAATCTTATAACATGGTGCGACTTGGTGCCCTACCCAGGCGCGGTGTTTGGACATTTGCACTTGCGGTTCCACCTCGCGCCCGCCATTGCATAGGATACCATAACATGCACTAAGTAAGGTCAAACCGACCTTTGAACACCAGGCATAATGTTATCTAAACGTTCATTGAATCATGCTGAACACACTAAAAGACTGACTCAAGAAATCTGTGATTAAGAGGCTTGAAATGAGATTTAAAGATGATCTTTACCACATTACCAAAGGTAATACATGTATTTAAAAAACGTTAATTAGTTGTTGTTTTTTTTTTAATTTTCAAATCAAATTTATGATCCAAGTTAATTTTATGTCCAACGTTTAAAAAAATTATATTATAAAGCAGAGGTCGAAAACATTTTGAGTTTCGGTGATCACTCAATTGACTTGTGTTACTCTTGCACACCATTTCTACATGTGTGGGAGTGTACGTGTGTGTATCTACCAATAAAAACATCTTCAATAAAAACAACATCAATAATCGTCTTCGTTAACATTGACTTTACACAATTACACCATTACACATATACTTTGTACAACTGTACAATGTTATGACATTTATTTTTTTTTTAACTGGAATATGTGAGTCACGTGAAAAATGAAGAAAACACACGTGGCATAAAAACAACAGCCTTGCTGTTGGGTTTTACGCCCTGTTAAATTTAGTGTGTAAGCACACCAGTTATGGATGACTGAGACTGAAAGCTTTGTGTGCCATGATTCGCGGCAGATAACAATGACCCTGACAATGTATCCCATAGAGCGGTATGCGCAGTGGCGCCGAGAGCCAACACGGGCCCCAGGGCAGGACATCAATGCGGGCCCCTTAATAAACAATAGGTCTTGAAAAAATTGACATGGTCGGGGCGGCCGGGCCCCTTACAGATGCGGGCCCCCCTGGCAATGACCCCCCTGTTGTGATGTAAACAGCCTCAGTCAGGGTCGTCGTGTGTTGTGATGTAAACAGCCTCAATCAGAGTCGTCGTGTGTTGCAATGTAAACAGCCTCAGTCAGGGTCGTGTTGTGATGTAAACAGCCTCAGTCAGGTGCGTCGTGTGTTGTGATGTAAACAGCCTCAGTCAGGGTCGTCGTGTGTTGTGATGTAATCAGCCTCAGTCAGGGTCGTCGTGTGTTGTGATGTAAACAGCCTCAGTCAGGGTCGTCGTGTGTTGTGATGTAAACAGCATCAGTCAGGGTGGTGTGGTGATGTAAACAGCCTCAGTCAGGGTCGTCGTGTGTTGTGATGTAAACAGCCTCAGTCAGGTGCGTCGTGTGTTGTGATGTAAACAGCCTCAGTCAGGGTCGTCGTGTGTTGTGATGTAAACAGCCTCAGTCAGGGTCGTCGTGTGTTGTGATGTAAACAGCCTCATTCAAAGTCGTTGTGTGTTGTGATGTAAACAGTCTCAGTCAGGTACGTCGTGTGTTGTGATGTAAACAGCCTCAGTCAGGGTCGTCGTGTGCTGTGATGTAAACAGCCTCAGTCAGGGTCGTCGTGTGTTGTGACGTAAACAGCCTCAATCAGGTGCGTCATCAACTATGAAAAAATTCAATTAAAGAAATAGAATAATATCGTCATTTTTCGCCTATTTGCAAGCGTTTAGATAGATAGATAGATAGATAGATAGATAGATAGATAGATAGATAGATAGATAGATAGATAGATAGATAGATAGATAGATAGATAGATAGATAGATAGATAGATAGATAGATAGATAGATAGATAGATAGATAGATAGATAGATAGATAGATAGATAGATGATAGATAGATAGATAGATAGATAGATAGATAGATAGATAGATAGATAGATAGATAGATAGATAGATAGATAGATAGATAGATAGATAGATAGATAGATAGATAGATAGATAGATAGATAGATAGATAGATAGATAGATAGATAGATAGATAGATAGCATACTTGCCATTGTGCATGTTGACTTAATCACCAGTCCTGACTCCTATTGAAGTAAAAAGAAAGGGTGCGACAAGGTACAGAACCTGTGTATTACAAGACTTTATTCTGTATATTATCGCCTCCTTTACAGCATTTTTATAATGTTACTAGAGCTTCAAAGGCAACTCGCTTCACTTGAGGTTAGATCTCAAGCTACACTCTTTCCCAAGCTTTGCGCGTTCACGGGTGAATTATCAAAGAAAACTTTAGATATTCATTTATTCCTGTGTATTGTTTCCGCTCATATAGTCAAGAGCCAGATAGATTTGGTGATAACAAGTGTGTTCAAAGGGTAGTGTCTTGTATTTTAATTATCAATATTTAAAATGTACATTCATTTTAAGACTGCGGTTTGTATCAGCATGATGTGTTGAAAGTGCTGTTCACATTGGAGTTGAATGAAGACTTCGTTGAATTCTAGTTGAACAAGTACCAGCAGACATTCTGTCACACTTTGGTAAGTCACTGCCCTCGGAAGCATACTATGACGATGTTAGTGCCACACACAGCCCGCAACTGCTCTCAGTGGAGAGTGTGTGTTAGGGTGATAACAAAAAAAATATTTTTTTGAAACCACTTGCAATCGAGGAACTTTTATGTGTAATTTAAGAATATCAATTGCATTTTTGATTTATTCTAAAAAAGTTCCCCCACCTTCCCCTTTTTCGGAAGAAAAAAGTGAAAAAAAAATTTTTTTTTCAAAAAAAATGGACAAGTTTTTTTTAGCTTAATTCAAAAGAGTAATAATAATAACTAATCAACTTCTATTAACAAATAATATACAGATCAGTTAGTAATATTACAGAATGTACAAGAAATGTGTAAAACATATTGTTCATATGAACTTCAGATTCAAAAATTCAAATTTTCTCCATTTCGCATGAAGTTCCTCCGTCAGTTTCACAGCATGTTTTTGCATTTTACCCTGATGAGTGAGGTAAACAGTTCATTGAAGGACGCTTTATTGTAGTGTTGCACATGGAATCAAACATTTGCCCATTCATAGCAGATGAAGTTGCAAGCAGGAGCGAGGATGTTGCGCCACTCTGGTATCAGAAATAATGCTATAATAGTATATATCGCATGTGAGTTCCATCTTGCCTAGTGTAAATTTCTTCCAGCTGATGCTAGGCCAACGTGAAGTTGTTTTGTAATGACGAAATGCCTGACATAATTCATAAAAAGAACTTGAAATCATCTCGCCATCCAGGGTTCTCGCCTGTGCTAACATCATCTGTCACAACGAGGCGGTAATCAGCCTGAAGTGTGGCATAGTTTTGTGTTAATTTGTCAATGAAGGAATAGTTCAGTTCTGGTTTTCTCGTTGGTTCTTGAATAAGAAATTCATGACATGTTTCAGAGGGAGGTCGAGTACATGGTGCTGACAGTCAATATATTGTGGCTTCTGAAAGCCCTTGCTCAAGACATCACATTTAAGAGTACCGGGTTTTATTTCGGTTGTCATATTTTCAGCATAACTACTTGATACTCTTCCCCTAGCACTCTTTTACCATCAAACTGGAGACAATAGGGCTCTTTGCTTTGAAGTTTTTGAAAATTTTTGGTTTTCATTTTCCGTCCTTCAGAGATTACTTGTTTCCAAATACCCGCCTGACTTGGAACCGGCACATCATGATCCTGTTCAGCAATGGTTGCAAGAACGTCATATGCTTTATATGTAGAAATGTTGCTTTTCAGTACTAGCAAACCCGCTGTTGTAGTGCTTGCTCTTTGGTATTTCGGTTTGCATTCAGAAGATGACGTGGAAGAATAGGTTGTCGAGTCGGGTGAAGAAACAGAGGTTTCAGAATCCGAAGATTCTGAGACAGTTGTATGTGTTTGTGTAGGTTGTGAGACAGTTGTATGTGTTTGTGTAGGTTGTGAGACAGTTGTATGTGTTTGTGTAGGCTGTGAGACAGTTGTATGTGTTTGTTTAGGTTGCGATTGAGAAGAGCTGGCTTGAGATTGAGTTTTGTATAGTCAGATTCGTTTTCTTGGGTGGATTGATTCTAAAGGGGCTTGTTTGACCATTGAATAACCAATCTTTCCTCCACTCTTAACTTGGCTCTGGTAGAGCTCTTTATCCTCCTTGCTTTTCCATTTTCCATTGACGTTGGTGACATCAAATAACTTAGAAAGTGTTGGAGTAAATTTATCAGACGGTTTCTTTTTGTTTTTGTCATATAAATCAAACAGACAATTGATTTTCTTTCTGATTAGTGCGCTGGATAATAGTGGAAAGTCTAGAATTTCCCTCAAGAGCAATTCTATATCCGTAATAATAATTTTGATTCGATCCAGTCGCCGTTTCTGGCTATTGAACAGAAAAGTGAAGTTTCCAAGAATTTGACGGTTTGTGGGCATCCATGTGAGATTGATTAGCTTTTCAACAGATGGAATTCTGGGATCCCTATTCTGTTTAGAAGATGAGGGTAGATGCCTTGTTTATAAACAAATGGAAAAACTGACTGGAATGTGCTTAAAAGCAGTCTAGAAAGTCATGTAAAAATTCAGTGTGAAATTGAAACTGATAGTCAAACTGCGCGAAATGTGAAAACAAAAATGAAAAGGTGGGGGAACTTTTTTCAATTTAAAAAAAATTAATGTTGCTACTGTCATCTACATACAATTGTTCCTCAAATGTAAGGGGTTTCATGTTGGTTACGGAAAATAATGAAAATTGTTATCACCCTAGTGTGTGTGTGTGTGTGTATAACACGAATACAGTACAAAGTAACCCGAAATCGATTGCTTTGGAAGGACTGTGCACCGTTGAAAGAGAATGAATACACCAAGTGAAAGTTTTGTATAATTCTGTGTTCTTGTTGTCTTTTCGTCATACAGCAGGTAATTTATTTTCAATGAAGTTTCATTATTTTATTTTTTTGTTCTGCGATGTGTTAGGATGACGGTGTCGCTATAGAAATTGTAAATGATAATCAACTCTAGTTTAGAGGCTTGGAAAGTTAAAATCTGAAACCTTTTAACTCTGAGGCATACTATGCATTTGGAATTAACTTTTTTTGGGGGGGGGGGGGGGGGGGGCACTTTCGTTCATTCTCATTTTAACTTCAAATCAAGTTATTATTTCTTCTTCTGCATATCATTTGTGAATAAAGGTATGTGAAAATACGACATTTTACGACATTGTTTTTTCCCCGACATGTTGTGACCATGTTTTCTGAAAAAATGTTTGAGGGTAATATACTTTGTAAATTTATTTTGTGCAGTTTTTTAAAGATATTTGTGAGATGTGACGTATTTACTGTAGTTTAATAGTGAAATGGTTTCTTAAGTATTTTTTTGCATTTTTTGTTAGTTGTTTTCATAAAAAAATTTGCTTGTGAAAAATACGTTCCAAAAGTATATGTGACCACAAAAAAGTTTTCGTTAAGCAATGAAAATATTTCTTAAGCATATAAAGGAACCATTTATCTATTTACCTGCCAAGTTTCCTTAAGATATTTTATGGTTCAGAACAAAATTTTTTGGTTCAAAAACGTATATGATGAATGCCATTATAATAACATAGGTTTGAATAAAAGGAAGGTAATTACTGGGAGATTACTAATTTCGGACTTTTACAAAAATAAACTTAATGCTTTTGTTTACATGAAAAATAATATGTTTTACATCTCTTTTATTTAGTAAGTAATTAATCTGAAAAAAAAAAGATTTTTAAGCCTTATAGACGTAAAAATTGTAGATACATGAATGATACTTTTTTTATTTTACATTAAATTTGAAAAGTTAGTTAGTTATTGGACACTATCAGGCTAGTCAGCTAGTGGCATTCACTCTTCACTTATTATGTAAAGCACCCCTTCATTTCCATTCCCAGTTTGCTTTGTGTCAGGGCTGGGAGTGGTCTATTATGTAAAGCACCCCTTCATTTCCATTCCCAGTTTGCTTTGTGTCAGGGCTGGGAGTGGTCTATTATGTAAAGCACCCCTTCATTTCCATTCCCAGTTTGCTTAGTGTCAGGGCTGGGAGTGGTCTATTATGTATCTATCTCTCACAACACACCATATCTCACTATTACTTCCAATAAAACATTAAAAGCCAATTTCATTTAAATATGAAATATTCACTATCTTTTTATTTACTATAAGAACTTAACAAAAAGTTAAATCAACACAATAGATCAACAGCTTCACAAATAAGTTTACAGAAAATCAATTCCTGTAAAACAACCACACACTTCTTACAAACTCCTTGTCTATTCCTAATTTAACTACCTTCCTCAAACTTAACAAAATTCCTTACCCCCCCCCTCTCATCTTTCTGTGTGCCCTGTATCTTACCTGTCTGCTAAAACCAACTCTGTCTCCATCTCCCCCTCTCCCGTTTAATTACTTAATATCTAACTCTACAGATGATGGTAGATTTGGTATCAAGCATCATCTGCACACATTTTCTGCACACAGCTGCATATTTTAAATTGCCATTTTACAGACACCCAAAGTTAACATTCGTAAAATATGTTTAGTGTTTATGAACAAAATGTTATAAATGAAAATTTAGCAGAATCCTATTCAAAACTGCCTTTACTAATTTATTCACAACATATATAGTCAGCACCTATATAATATACATTTTTAATCATACCAAATGTGATAATAGTTCTTAACATACAATAACTACTAAAATGTCAAATTCCCTCCAGAGCTGTGCACATATTATCTTTCGCATCGCCCCACTTAGCCTCCGGTCGGTAAGCACGGTCCGCTGAACACAGAAAGTACACTAGAAATATTGGTAGTCAGCAGAAGAAAATACACAGTCGCGGTGTTTTTTTTTTTCTGCCGGTACGCACGTGGGGAAAAAGTTATTCCTTTTCTTGCATTTTAACGTTTATTATTAATTTATTCTATTATTAATTTGTTAAAATTTAGTTATTTTAAAATAGTATCTTTGCAGCTGTGATTTAGCTTGCATCGAGGTGCGAACTGGTAGTTAAAAGTTAGGCAATCCATCACTGAGTACCGGCACCTATTTTGTACAAAAAAGCACTACACAGTTGCAATCACAGTATTGGTGAAGATGAATATGTTCATGTTGGGGAATTTTTTTATTTAAAAGTAAACTTTGGTTATCACACACACACACACACAAACACACACACACACAAATATGTATGTATATATATAAATGTATATATATATATATATATATATATATATATATATATATATATTCAATTGTTGCAAGGTAATAGCAACGATACATTTAGTGGTCCATCGTTATATACACATGTTAGTGATATGCAGTCATAAACTCTTTAATTAGAGGTCCGCTGAAATTTAGTGGAGCTACATGTGTTTGGTTCAACTTGACCTCGTAACTCCCCTAAATTGTGCGATTAATTAGTTTTAAATTAAAAAAAAAGTATCTGATTGTACAATTGTACCTATAACTCTTTTTTTATTATTAAATATTTCTCATGTTTCTCTCATGTTTGCTTGATGTAGCCAGCATCAACCTACCTAGTGGTTTACCAACAGTGACCTATGTAAAACTCTCATGACGTCACCTGCCACTCGTCAGAGTCGCCTACGCCCGGGCACAATGAGGAAACTCCTGATCTGTATCATCCTCGTCACGTTTTCATTGCTGGCCTGGTACTCAGCGCAATGGCTCTCTGTGCCGCGGTGTCCCTTACCCCTGGACTCCATAGAACGGAGCCCGGCAGCACCAGTTAAGGACACGGCGACAAGCAGTGCCGCCACTGGAGCAGTCTGTCCGCCGGTCATTCAAAGCTGTACCAAGGAGGTTTTGGTCGTCAAGATGGATGCTGGTGACGTAGACAACATCCAGTTGTATAGAGATGTATACACACAAGAACAATGGCCGGAAGTAGAAGCCAACCAATCAGATACAGGGGTCATACCATCACTGGTTCATTACTACTGGTGCGAGGCTAAACTGTTTAGATTCGCGAACTACTTGGGACTGTTGAGCGTCATTCGCATCTTGAAACCTCAAAAGATCATCTTTCATCATTTTCAATTACCTACTATTGATGAAATGTGGTACCAAACGTGGTTCCAGGAACTGAAGCAAGCCGTCCCTAATTTAGTCTTGCGACGATCACCCAGCGATTTCAAATGTGGAAGTCCAGATATACTAAAGTACGTCTTAACCAGGTTATCAGAAAGAGGTGGAGTTTATATCGGTGAGGGAGTTGTGTTGACACATGTACCGAAGCAGTCATGGACGGATGAATTTTTCCACAGCATCACCCGCACAAACAACTCCGAGGACCTGACTCACGGCATCATATTCAGCAAGAGAGGTTTCCCGGAAAACTCAGTGGGGGATAAAGTAAAACTTTTGTCTGGGTCTTCGCGGAGATGTCTTGCTGTGGGGGAATTCAACGCGATGGCGTCATCACAAATATCCGATTCCATTGGACCTTGTTTATATTTGGACATTCCCGTGAGCCCGAGAGACATATGGAACAGCACAGCAAGGTTCTCCGAGCTGGCCCGATGGTTGTATTATGGTAAGAGAGCTCGGATATACCCAGTACAAAGAGATGATGAGCTGATCCCCATGGTAACACACATTGTTTGGATCACACACAATGGCAACAACGGCTTTGAGTTTCTCCATTACTTGAGTATTCTGTCCGCATTGCATGTGGCTGGATTCCAAGCTGTTTACGTCCATGGAACTTTAGAACCGAGTGGGGAGTGGTGGGACAAACTGAAGCAAGAAAATGTCAAGTTTATACAGGTAGGTGGTAATGTCTCTTTAATTAGATGAAAAGTCTGTCAATGAAAATGTAACTTATTACTGAGATTATAATGATACCCACATGCATTCGTAGCTACTGGTAGGAATTTTTTTTTTAAGTAAATGGGAAAAAAGTGAATCATTTGAAGCTGTTAATTATTGTCTTGGTAGTGACTGTCGTGAGTTTATTCTTATAACTACTTCAATTGAAATTGTCTGTTTACCAACATTTATTTTTTTCGTAAAATGTGAATCGCAAGCTAAAAAAAAAGACTCCATGTATCTTCTAGTCTGTCTGTCTCCAAGTATCTTATTGTTTGTCTGCCTGCCAGTATCTTCTAGTCTGTCTGTCTCCAAGTATCTTATTGTTTGTCTGCTTGCCAGTATCTTTTAGTCTGTCTGTCTCCAAGTATCTTATTGTTTGTCTGCCTGCCAGTATCTTCTAGTCTGTCTGTCTCCACGTATCTTATTGTTTGTCTGCCTGCCAGTATCTTCTAGTCTGTTTGTCTCCAAGTATCTTATTGTTTGTCTGCTTGCCAGTATCTACTAGTCTGTTTGTCTCCAAGTATCTTATTGTTTGTCTGCTTGCCAGTATCTACTAGTCTGTTTGTCTCCAAGTATCTTATTGTTTGTCTGCCTGCCAGTATCTTCTAGTCTATCTGTCTCCAAGTATCTTATTGTTTGTCTGCATGCCAGTATCTTCTAGTCTGTCTACCTGCATGTATATTCTAGTCTGTCTCTTCTTCAACTTTTTTATTTTATCATTTTTTATAGATCTCTTTCACCATCTATTCTTTCTCTTAAATTTTGTTTCGCTTCATTTCGCCACTCTTACTTTATATTGTTTTACCAATATAACCATCTTGGAATTTTCTCTGAAGGCACATTTGAGTAAATAATGTTATCCTAAACAATTAATCTAGCTGTAATTTTACAGTACAGTAAATCTAGCTGTAGTTTTACAGTACAGTCAATCTAGCTGTAGTTTTACAGTACAGTCAATCTAGCTGTAGTTTTACAGTACAATCAATCTAGCTGTAGTTTTACAGTACAATCAATCTAGATGTAGTTTTACAGTACAGTCAATCTAGCTGTTGTAGTGGGGTGACAGTGCATGAAGTCAGTGAGAGTTGAAATCTGGGTTTTATTGTCGCACCACATTAAATTTTTCAAAATTTAGTCAACAAAAAAATATAATGATAAAAATGGGCTAGTTACGAGCCACCAAAGTTCATATAAAAGTCACCTTTTGCCACATTTTTCTTTTACATCATAGCTGAGATTGTCCAATACTATCATTCTAGCTATTGTGTTCGTATACACTTATCTTAACTGTTGTGTTCCTATACACTTATCCTAACTGTAGTGTTCCTATACACTTTCCTAACTGTAGTGTTCCTATACACTTATCCTAACTGTAGTGTTCCTATATAACTGTGTGTTCCTATACACTTATTCTAACTGTAGTGTTCCCATATAACTGTGTGTTCCTATACACTTATCCACACTGTTGTGTTCCTATACACTTATCCTTACTGTTGTGTTCCTATACACTTATCCTAACTGTAGTGTTCCTATATAGCTGTGTGTTCTTATACACTTATCCTAACTGTAGTGTTCCTATACACTTAACCTAACTGTGTGTTCCTATACACTTATCCTAACTGTGTGTTCCTATACACTTATCCTAACTGTAGTGTTCCTATACACTTATCCTAACTGTGTGTTCCTATACACTTATCCTAACTGTGTGTTCCTATACACTTATCCTAACTGTAGTGTTCCTATATAATTGTGTATTCCTATACAATTATCCTAACTGTAGTGTTCCTATACACTTATCCAAACTGTTGTGTTCCTATATAACTGTAGTGTTCCTATACACTTATCCTAACTGTAGTGTTCCTATATAACTGTATGTTCCTATACACTTATCGTAACTGTAGTGTTCCTATATAACTGTGTGTTCCAAAACGATTATCCTAATTCTCCATCTATACTGACCACAGATCGAAGGTCCAGAAACAGTTTTCCAGCAGAAAGTGGGCAACCCTCCCCACCAGTCTGACGTCATACGACTCAGTATTTTGCTTCGTTATGGAGGCGCCTATCAGGTAATATTTGACCTCAATCAAAATGTCAACAGTTTCATAAGGACGTTACTGGGACACGTTTAGTTACAAACCTCCCCCCCCCACGCCCCTACTACCCACCTCCCTTGATCTATAGCCCCCATCCACCTTCCTCCAGCGAATGTATGTTCGCGGGTACCCTTCACAAGTTAGTTCTCGGATAAAACGTTCTTATTTTCATAATGGAATACGCCTACATATCTAATGAGATACTTGGGTCACGTGGTTTGGTGATAAGTCACGCAGAAAACTGGCGACCTTCTTCGTACTCCTGGTTGTTTGAGACGAAAATTATTTGTCGCTGTGTACATCGGCATAACCTTACCCGACTAAGAACCGCTGGGCTAAACGTGACTTATTCAAAGACTGTCTATCTTGTCACAGAGACTGTCTATCTTGTCACAGACACTGTCTATCTTGTCACAGACACTGTCTATCTTGTCACAGAGACTGTCTATCTTGTCACAGACACTGTCTATCTCGTCACAGAGACTGCCCATCTTGTCACAGAGACTGTCTATCTTGTCACAGACCCTGTCTATCTTGTCACAGAGACTGTCTATCTTGTCACAGACACTGTCTATCTTGTCACAGAGACTATCCATCTTGTCAAAGAGACTGTCTATCTTGTCAAAGACACTGTCTATCTTGTCACAGAGACTGCCCATCTTGTCACAGAGACTGCCCATCTTGTCACAGAGACTGTCTATCTTGTCACAGAGACTGTCTATCTTGTCACAGAGACTGTCTATCTTGTCACAGACACTGTCTATCTTGTCACAGACACTGTCTATCTTGTCACAGACATTGTCTATCTTGTCACAGACACTGTCTATCTTGTCACAGAGACTGTCTATTTTGTCACAGACACTGTCTATCTTGTCACAGACACTGTCTATCTTGTCACAGACACTGTCCATCTTGTCACAGACACTGTCCATCTTGTCACAGACACTGTCCATCTTGTCACAGACACTGTCTATCTTGTCACAGACACTGTCTATCTTGTCACAGAGACTGTCTATCTTGTCACAGAGACTGTCTATCTTGTCACAGAGACTGCCTATCTTGTCACAGAGACTGCCTATCTTGTCACAGACACTGTCTATCTTGTCACAGACACTGTATTTCTTGTGACAGGGACTGTCTATCTTGTTACACGTGTCTCTAAGTGCATTATATAATGATAGTGACATTTGTTTGTATTGTCACATAGGACCGTGACGTCATATGGGTGAGTAAAATCCCAGACCATATAAGGAGGTATCCAATGTTGGCCTGCCCTGATTGGCCCTACAATGGGGACTGGCCGGAATCTTTCAATATGGGCGTCATGATGGCCAAACGGAACTCTCCTTGGCTTAGAGAGTTTTTGTCAACTTTCAGGTAATACTTCTTTAGTTTGGTTTGAAATTATAAAACTAAAAAAGAAAAACGCAGTGGCTCCGTATACGACCGATCGTACTAAGTATTATTTTTTTTTTTGGGACACGACCAGCAAACGTTGATGACGTCAGTAAACAGCAATTTTTTTCTAATTATACATTTAAATTGTAACTGGCATAATTGTTAAGCCGTTTGGACGTGACTCACTTTTATGCTGACTATACCCAGGTTCGATTCCTCTCAGAAACATAACTTTTTTATAGTGTTTTTTTTTTCCAGAATGTATCCTTTTAGTTGTTTTAATGAAAATTAACTAATTAGATCTCTTTGACATTTTTAAAAAAAATTGAAATAATGTATCCTTTAGGATATTGTAAGAAAAAGAAACAACAACTAATTTGGTTTTTAACTATTTCATAACTTTAAAAAATAATAATAATAATTTTGTATATATGTATCAAAGCTGAACACACAGGCGTGACAAGGAGAGGGGGGGTCCAAAATCGAAAGTCCCGCCGGGCTCCAGCTTGAGAGGAGCCCCCAACATTATTTTTTACATTAAATATTAAGTACATAATCTCATGTCATGGTATCGAATGTCAAAATGCAAGGCCCCCAAATCCTAGGTTCGGCAATGGCTTTACAATAGTCTATCTTCCTGCAAAGGCTTTGCAGGGTACAGCTAACCCTAACCCTAAGACTAGATCAGCACAAAGTTTGCTTATGCAGTTTTACTCCTTAAAAAAACTATTTTAGGAGTGTGTATTGGAAAAACTGCCAAAGGGCCTTAGTTGTCCCGCGGGCCTTAATTCGTCAACCTCTTGACGAACGGATTGGTTTTCTCTGGTATTTAATTTCACATTTTATCAACCCAGTCTTAATCACCTTCATGTCTTCCCATTCAACTGTTTCATTAAATACCAGTACACAATCACTGAGCCCTCCCATCTACCCAGGTATCCTTTCACCTACCCACCAGGCCCGTTGCGTGCGGGAGGTCTGTGGGCTGGGCCCCCTACTATTGGCCTGGCCCCTGCTGTGTCTGGGGGCTGGGCCCCCTGCTATTGGCCTGGCCCCTGCTGTAGAATGCCTGGCCCTTGCTGTAGAATTTTCACACTACGGGGCTGCCACTCACACTCTTGTGTCCAGGGACTATATTAAAGAGAAGGATGTAAGAAACAATTCACATCTCTCCCGGCCTCCGTTAATATTTTCACATAACTTTATTTCCCCTTCGCTCGTCTCTTTCTCTCGTACATTAGAAATATCTACTCAATGGTGCATGTCTTTATTTTTAGACATAACTTGAAGGGTGAGATGTTTAACTCTTTATTTCTATAAACCACTAAATAGGATTGGGTTGTCATTGTTGTTGTTTGCAATGCCCTTCATCCATCCCCACCGATAGTGCAATGGCCTAGGGAGACATAGATAGGGTGACAGGACATTCTGTGTTCCTGACAAGTGTTGTTATTGGTTTCATTCTTTGGGGAGTATATTTCCCCTGTAAGCAAATATGTTTCCCTTGTAAGGGAGTATGGTTCTTCTGTGAGAGAATATGTTTCTCCTGTGAGAGAATATGTTTCTCCTGTGAGAGAATATGTTTCCCCTGTGAGAGAGTATGTTTCCCTTGTGAGAGAGTATGTTTCTCCTGTGAGAGAGTATGTTTCTCCTGTGAGAGAGTATGTTTCCTCAGTGAGAGAGTATGTTTCTCCTCAGTGAGAGAGTATGTTTCTCCTGTAAGAGAGTATGTTTCCCTTGTGAGAGAGTATGTTTCGCCTGTTAGAGAGTGTGTTTCTCCTGTGAGAGAGTGTGTTTCGCCTGTTAGAGAGTGTGTTTCTCCTGTGAGAGAGTATGTTTCTCCTGTGAGAGAGTATGTTTCCCCTGTGAGAGAATATGTTTCCCCTGTGAGAGAGTATGTTTCCCTTGTGAGAGAGTATGTTTCTCCTGTGAGAGAGTATGTTTCTCCTGTGAGAGAGTATGTTTCCTCAGTGAGAGAGTATGTTTCTCCTCAGTGAGAGAGTATGTTTCTCCTGTAAGAGAGTATGTTTCCCTTGTGAGAGAGTATGTTTCGCCTGTTAGAGAGTGTGTTTCTCCTGTGAGAGAGTGTGTTTCGCCTGTTAGAGAGTGTGTTTCTCCTGTGAGAGAGTATGTTTCTCCTGTGAGAGAGTATGTTTCCCCTGTGAGAGAGTATGTTTCGCCTGTTAGAGAGTGTGTTTCTCCTGTGAGAGAGTGTGTTTCTCCTGTAACTAACAGCTTAGTTTCCTGCAAGTACTGTGTGAAATAAATCAATTTTTTTTTCTTGTATGTTCTGTGGCAGGTATTACAGGGATGACAAATGGGCGTTCAACGCAGTCATGATGCCATATAAAGCATATGAACATCTACCTGACCAGTTGTATGTGGACAGGTATCTACAGGTGAGTGTACTCTACAGAACATCTACCTGACCAGTTGTATGTGGACAGGTATCTACAGGTGAGTGTACGAACATCTACCTGACCAGTTGTATGTGGACAGGTATCTACAGGTGAGTGTATGAACATCTACCTGACCAATTGTATGTGGACAGGTATCTACAGGTGAGTGTATGAACATCTACCTGACCAGTTGTATGTGGACAGGTATCTACAGGTGATTTGAAGAATACTCTCGTCTTCATATGTTTCCATTGTTTTAGTTTCACTTTGGTGCAGAATTTGTAGGGCTAGAGTTATAGCTTGGTGGGGGGGGGGGAGAGAGGGGGGTATGCCCGGGGGGGAGGGGTCTGTCGTATCCTAATGTTCTTTCATTCAACAACAAGGGTCAGCTGGCTAGAACAAAAATCATTAAAATAATGAGTTCTAAAAGAAATATTTTACATTATGAAATATTTTTATAAGACATTCTAGTCCTCTCGAAGATTCACTGTTCACTATTGGTCACAATATTTACTTGTCACTTCATTTATTCAAAACTTGAAGTAACATCAGGCTTCGTAGAACAATCTTTTCAAAAACATAACAACATATTGTATCAAAATACGACCATCTCTGCGGCTAATACTAGACACGTTTGTAAAGGACTCAACGCTTTGTCACTAACTGCTTTATGCGTCACCACTCATGGGTACCCTCAGTGTCCTGGTACCCTGCCCGGGGGTGCACCGACGTAAGATTCTTCCCCGTGACTAGTCAGCCGAATCACCGTTGATCTTACAGGGTCAGCAGATCAAACCCAACACTTGATCGCACTTGTGGCATACGTCCAGCCAAAGGGAACTATTCTTGCTACCTAACAAGGGGAAGGTAACTAGGGACAAGACATGCATACAACACATTCTAAAATAATAACTGGTGGAACTTATAGCCATATTTGAAATTAAGCGTATAGTAGAGTGCAATATATGACATGATATACAATTCAGCTCTTGCTGTTAGGGTACATTTGTGTTCATTGTATCATGGTACTAACTGTACCAACTGTACTAACTGTACAGAACGCGCATCTGCGACTTTGTCAAAAAGAATAAACTATCACAGGTAGCCGCGACAGCTAGCAACGGCTCTGTGTGTTGTTATTGTCTTGCTGTACAATTAAAATCAACTTGTAAATTAGGTCACTCCTATTATCGTTTGTGTTTTTTAATTAATTCGACCAGGTCATTTGTTTTTTAATTAATTCGTCCAGGTCATTTGTTTTTTAATTCATTCGACCAGGTCATTTGTTTTTTAATTAATTCGACCAGGTCATTTGTTTTTTAATTAATTCGACCAGGTCATTTGTTTTTTAATTAATTCGTCCAGGTCATTTGTTTTTTAATTCATTCGACCAGGTCATTTGTTTTTTAATTCATTCGTCCAGGTCATTTGTTTTTTAATTCATTCGTCCAGGTCATTTGTTTTTTAATTCATTCGTCCAGGTCATTTGTTTTTTAATTAATTCGACCAGGTCATTTGTTTTTTAATTAATTCGACCAGGTCATTTGTTTTGAAGGAGTTTGTCACCCAACCTGGCATGAAGACTACAAACGCGGCATTCGTGACAAACGTCCAGTGGCCGAGTACGACTGGCATGAAGCTCGTTCGTTCCATTTCACTGTACCCAAACCTCCTGGCTCGCTCACTTCTCCTGGCGCTATCAAGAATGGACAAGATATGTTTGCACAGATAGGGAGACAGGTACTAGAGAAAAGTGGGCGCCTTGACCTCTTGAACTAGTGCACCAGACATGCGCAGAAATTGGGGGTGGGGGTGGTTTACATGCATAACTTGTGTTAATGGTGTCATGTTTTTCATATATATCATGTTTATCAGGTATATCAGGTATAATATTAGGTATATCAGGCATATCAGGTATAATATCATGTTTATCAGGTATATCAGGTATAATATCATGTTTATCAGGTATAATATCATGTTTATCAGGTATATCAGGTATAATATCATGTTTATCAGGTATATCAGGTATATCAGGTATAATATCATGTTTATCAGGTATATCAGGTATAATATCATGTTTATCAGGTATATCAGGTATAATATCATGTATAACAAATTACATTTTATCAAAGTGCCAAAATATAACACCACCATGAAATAAATTGTTTCTGCGGGCCCACAAATCAGAAACTATTTTATCTTTGTTTTTATAATACCATTTTATTTTTGTTCATTTTCTTTTTTTTTTTTGCGTGCCAGGAACATTTTATTGCTGCCAAGTTTGTGTATTCGACACATCTCTGCTGTATAAGTGAATGGTAGCTTTAACCCCTTTATACGTGTAACTTTACCACCTTTATACGTTGTTTTAAGTTTTTTATTTATTTTTATTAAGTTATAGATAGACAATTTATTTGTGTCAATACGCAACATAAGTTGTACAAAAAAATATCGTCAAATATCTTAGTGCATGAGAAATTATGTACATATTGACATATCAGTTGTTTGATGTTCTTATGTATCAACTAGACTGTGTTAGTCTCATATATAATACTAGTTCAAATGTTGATTTTTTTTTGACCGGGGGGTCCCGGGTTCGAATCTCAGTGAGAACTTTGGGATTTTTTCAGGTCCTCAAGTCCACCCAGCTTTAAATGGGTACCTGACTTTAACTTCGGGGAGTAAAGGCGGCTGGGCGTTGTGCTAACCACACAATCCCTTCATATGCCGAGGTTATAGAAACAGATGAATTCTACACTTCATCTGCCCCGATGGCCCGTTAGGGTTTAGGGAACTTAACTTTTTTTTTCAAATGTTGTTTTAAGTTTTTTTCTGAAATAATGTTAGTTTTACAATTGTTCTTTGGTATTATTCAATGTTAGTTTAACAATTGTTTTATTTGTTCTACACTGTTAGTATAACATTTGGTATTGTTTGTTTTTATACAATGTTTGTTAAACAACTGCTTTATTTTTTTACTTTTTTGTCATGAAAGAATTTTGTTGTAAACTGTCTCTTGCTATAGATGATGTCTGTTCAAATACTTTGCTAAATTTGTTGGTATTACTTCATTTTCTTTGTTTAATAAGTTTATTTTGATGACTTTGTGTGATACGTTGTTCAAGCATGATACATTCGTTAAAAGGGTGTTATATGTTATAATTACTGTGTGATAAATGTTTGTATCTCTAGTAGGTGACGATTGTGCAGGCTAAAAAGGTGTATCTACACAACTGTAGCATTCCTGCTTTGTGTCATTTCTGTCGTCGTTCAATACCGTTTTATCAGTTAATCAGAATTCAACCTTTTGTCTACATATGGGGCAAAAAGCACGGGGGGGTGTACAGCTGTGTATAACTACATTTGCTTGACATGTATTTTTTTAACATTTGTTATCTCAAATATTATACATATTGCTAATCAGATTATAAGTAATTAATGTGTTTTTCAATTGTTAAACATAATTAAAATAAATGAAATTAATAATATCACAATTATTAAATTACAAAAATAAAAATAATTTCTTTAAAATTTTCTCGTTTATCAATTTGATTTGTCGAAAAACGCTGAGAATTTATAACATGCCTTGTTTATTTTTTTTTTATTTTTGAGTGACCTCCCCTGGTATCATAATCACTACTGGATCAACGTTTCCTTACAGCACTGACTGAGTGTCGTAACTAGTCAAATAATCTGCATTTCCAGTGATTGAACTCGCAATTTATGTTATCATAAAGTATATATCGGCAGTGACGCAACCAGGGTTTATCTCGCAACCAAAATCAGCATACATATTTTAATATATCAACTGTCGTTTTTTTGTATGTGAGCCCCCCCCCCCAGCATTTTTTTTTCTATATGTGAGCCCCCCCCCCCCCAGCATTTTTTGCTGGTTGCGCCACTGTAATTAAGTTATTTAATACTCAGTTATTCCAATGAAATAACTGATCGTGTCCGTTAAAGTGTGTAATATGTTATTAATTTGACATAATTTATCTAGTTGTTCATGAAATAACTGCATTGACATACTTTAACGGGTAACAATAGAATAATAACATGACTCGGGAGATCCTATAAATGCAGTAGGGGTGGAAGGTAAAAGTATTTGTCGTGTGAGATACATAATATAGATTATTTTACACTTTAATGTGGGCCGCAGATCGTTATTCTATGAAATACTAGTTAAACCATGAAATACAAGAGAGTTCTACACCTTAATGGACACTATCAGTCATTTCATGAACAACTAGGTACTCTATAAAATAACACATTACTATATTTTAAACATATATATATATATATATATATATATATATATATATATATATATATATATATATATATATATACATATTGATTTGAAGCTGTTTTAATTTTTTTTTTTTTAAATTAGCTAAATTATCTTTATGTTAAGTCACCAGAGCCGTTGTCACGTTGATGATTGCGGCTCCCTGCAACATCATCTTTTGGCCCATTATGGTTGGGGGGGCCCTCTCTTGACCCTGTCCCCCAAACAAAATTGATCGTATTTTAAGTCCCAGACAAAGTCCTGATTGCCTCCCTTGGAACGGGTCTTGTTTGTTCTCTTAGTATTTATCGTAGTGTAATCGTTGTGCTATCGTAGTGTTATCGTTGTGTTATCGTTGTGTTATCGTAGTGTAATCGTTGTGTTATCGTAGTGTAATCGTTGTGTTATCGTAGTGTTATCGTTGTGTTATCGTAGTGTTATCGTAGTGTAATCGTTGTGTTATCGTAGTGTTATCGTATTGTAATCGTAGTGTAATCGTTGTGTTATCGTAGTGTTATCGTATTGTAATCGTTGTGTTATCGTAGTGTAATCGTTGTGTTATCGTAGCGTAATCGTTGTGTTATCGTAGCGTTAGCTTTATCGGTGTGATACATGTCCACAGCATTTGTTTTAAAACCCATAAACATATCTCGATTTAAGAAATCATTAAAATAATAATAGCTTGCAGTGGCGCAACCGGGGGGGGGGCAGGATGGGGCTCAATTCACCCCCCCGCTAAAATGAATCGGAGAGACCCCTGCAATATTTCCCAAATCCAATGAATTACAAAATTAAAGCTTACAAAAGAAGACTGTCAAACCCATAATAATAATAATCTGTTCAATCCTTAATTCTTTATTAATTATAATTTTTAGTTTTGATCTGAAGAGTTTAAAAATGTTCGACTGCAAGGCCTTTTGTTTTTTTTTCAAAATGTGAGCCCCCCCCCCTCCCCCTTAGCATTTGTTGCTGGTTGCGCCACTGATGGCTTGTATTCCATAAGTAAATAAAAAGCTGAAATTTTAGAAAAATATCAAATATTAGAAATGCGCTGAACGTTTACTATAACTCTTTACCAATAAGTTACTAGAAATGTTTATGCAACTAATGAAAACTTCGATAACATTAGTGGGCCCGAGATATGCCAAGTTTATGCAGCTAATAAATATTGTTTACTATGTTGCCCATGGCAACGGCACTAATTTTATAACGGCGAGCACTACTGGCAACAGTTTTATCACTGTGTATTGGACAAAGCTGGGCAAACAAAATATTTGAAGACGGTTTCATTTTCACATCCGGTTTCCTGTGATGACGTAATTACAGTTTATTTTAGGGACCAAGTTGCGTATGAAAACATGATCGTTGTGGTTAGGAAACAAAAAAAAAAACAAAAAAAAATCATTCACGGAGTTAACTTAATTGGCAGCAACATTGTTATAGATTAACAACTCTGATAGGAGCTGACATTTAAAATACATTAACCTGCTGCCAACATTTCCCCCACAAAACCCAGGCGTTCTGTCTTTATAGAGAAGCAGTTAAGTTTTGCAGCACTGTCGTTCTACAGGGCACGGTCGGGTAAAGTAATCTTCTAATAAAATGGATGAGCCATTAATAGTAAAATATAAGGGCCCAATTGTATAGAGACTGCCAGTGACACAAGATTAGCTGGCGACAACTCAACTATCAGTAGATAACACCAGTTTCTGTATAAAAGACAAATTAACCAAATAATCCTTCATTCAGTCCAAACAAACATAAAACAAATAAACTATTTTTTTTCAGACATTGTTTTTATTTTTAATTTTTTTAAAAAAGTAAATAAATAAATAACACAACTGGAGCTTTTCAAATTTCAACAAAAGACCGTGACATGATCGATTTCAACAGAAGACCATGATATGATCGATTTCAACAGAAGACCATGACATGATCGATTTCAACAGAAGACCATGCCATGATCGATTTCAACAGAAGACCGTGACATGATTGATTTCAACAGAAGACCGTGACATGATTGATTTCAACAGAATACCGTGACATGATTGATTTCAACAGAATACCGTGACATGATTGATTTCAACAGAAGACCGTGACATGATTGATTTCAACAGAAGACCGTGACATGATCGATTTCAACAGAAGACCGTGACATGATTGATTTCAACAGAAGACCGTGACATGATCGATTTCAACAGAAGACCGTGACTTGATCGATTTCAACAGAAGACCGTGACATGATTGATTTCAACAGAAGACCATGACATGATCGATTTCAACAGAAGACCGTGACATGATTGATTTCAACAGAAGACCGTGACATGATTGATTTCAACAGAAGACCGTGACATGATCGATTTCAACAGAAGACCGTGACATGATCGATTTCAACAAAAGACCATGACATGATTGATTTCCACAGAAGATTTGAATGTGAAGATGTTTGACTTTGTGTGGAGTGGAGCTAGCAGGCCGTGCTACTGTGTACACAGTCTAAGCTCAAGTACATCTGGAACCAAACTTAAGAGTGGGACGCCAACGTTATGAGCAACCCTCCGGTACACCCACCACCAAATTTTGACACGATTAAGTATTAAGAGATTAAGTATTAAGAGATTAAGTATTAAGAGATTAAGTATTAAGAGATTAAGTATTAAGAGATTAAGTATTAAGAGATTAAGATTATATTTTTTTTTTACTTCGTATTCCAGTGTATTTTTTTTAACTTATTAAATAAAAAGCTTCGCTGGTACTTTGTATGTCGAAACCTCCCCATTTTCTCTCTCTCTCTCTCTCTCTCTCTCTCTCTCTCGCTCTCTCTCTCTCTCTCAAACACACGCTTTTTCTCTCCCTCTCTCTTTCTCTCTTCATTCACACAATTAGGGTTGGTTGTTGGAGAATGTTGTGTCCGTAGTTTGCTAGAATAAAATTTCAAAAAAGTTTGGTTCTTTAGTTTGACCGGGTGGGTGTACCGATGGTGTACCGGGTGAGTGTAACGATGGGTGTACCGGGTGGGTGTACCGATGGTGTACCGGCGAGTGTAACGATGGTGTACCGGGTGAGTGTAACGATGGTGTACCGGGTGGGTGTAACGATGGTGTAACGGGTGGGTGTAACGAAGGTGTACCGGGTGAGTGTAACAATGGTGTACCGGGTGAGTGTAACGATGGTGTACCGGGTGAGTGTAACGATGGTGTACCGGGTGAGTGAACCGATGGTGTACCGGGTGGGTGTAACGATGGTGTACCGGGTGAGTGAACCGATGGTGTACCGGGTGGGTGTAACGATGGTGTACCGGGTGAGTGTAACGATGGTGTACCGGGTGGGTGTACCGATGGTGTACCGGGTGAGTGAACCGATGGTGTACCGGGTGGGTGTACCGATGGTGTACCGGGTGAGTGTAACGATGGTGTACCGGGTGGGTGTACCGATGGCGTACCGGGTGGGTGTACCGATGGTGTATTGGGTGGGTGTACCGATGGTGTACCGGGTGAGTATACGGATGGGTTATCGGGTGGGTGTACAGATGGGTGTACCGAGTAGGTGTACCGATGGGTGTACCGGGTGGGTGTGCCGATGGGTGTACCGATTGGTGTATCGGGTAGGTGTACCCATGGGTGTACCGATGGGTGTACCGGTTGGGTGTACCGGTTGGGTGTACCGGGTGAGTGTAACGATGGTGTACCGGGTGGGTGTAACGATGGTGTACCGGGTGAGTGTAACGATGGTGTACCGGGTGAGTGTAACGATGGTGTACCGGGTGAGTGTAACGATGGTGTACCGGGTGAGTAAACCGATGGTGTACCGGGTGGGTGTAACGATGGTGTACCGGGTGGGTGTAACGATGGTGTACCGGGTGAGTGTAACGATGGTGTACCGGGTGAGTGTAACGATGGTGTATCGGGTGTGTGTAACGATGGTGTACCGGGTGAGTGTAACGATGGTGTACCGGGTGGGTGTACCGATAGTGTACCGGGTGGGTGTACCGATGGTGTACCGGGTGGGTGTACCGATGGTGTACCGGGTGAGTGTAACGATGGTGTACCGGGTGTGTGTAACGATGGTGTACCGGATGAGTGTAACGATGGGTGTACCGGGTGGGTGTACCGATGGGTGTACAGGGTAAGTGTACCGGTGGGTTAACGGGTGGGTGTACCGATGGTGTACCGGGAGAGTGTAACGATGGGTGTACCGGGTGGGTGTACCGATGGGTGTACCGGGTGGATGTAACGATGGTGTACCGGGTGGGTGTAACGATGGTGTACCGGGTGAGTGTAACGATGGTGTACCGGGTGGGTGTACCGATAGTGTACCGGGTGGGTGTACCGATGGTGTACCGGGTGAGTGTAACGATGGTGTACCGGGTGAGTGTACTGATGGGTTATCGGGTGGGTGTACAGATAAGAGTACCGAGTAGGTGTACCGATGGGTGTACCGGGTGGGTGTACCGGTGGGTGTACCGGTGAGTGTACCGGGTGGGTGTACCGATGGGTGTACCGATGGGTGTACCGATGGGTGTATCGGGTAGGTGTACCAATGGGTGTACCGATGGGTGTACCGGTTGGGTGTAAGGATGGGTGTACCGATGAGTGTACCAATGGGTGTACCGATGGGTGTACCAGGTGGGTTTACCTATGGGTGTACCAGGTGGGTTTACCTATGGGTGTACCGGGTGGGTGTACCGATGGGTGTACCGGGCGGGTGTACAGATGGGTGTACCGGATGAATGTACTGATGAGTTATCGGGTGGGTGTACCGGGTGGGTGTACCGATGGGTGTACCGGATAGGTGTACCGATGGGTGTACCGGGTAAATGCACCGGTGGGTTATCGGGTGGGTGTACCGGTGGGTGTACCGGAGAGTGTACCGATGGGTGTATCGGGTGGGTGTACCGATGGGTGTACCGGGTATGTGTACCGATTGGTGTACCGGGTGGGTGTACCGGGTAGGTGTACCGATGGGTGTATCGGGTGGGTGTACCGGGTAGGTGTACCGATGGATGTACCGGGTGGGTGTACCGGGTAGGTGTAACGATGGGTGTACCGGGTGAGTGTACCGGTGGGTGTATCGGGTGAGTGTACCGGGTAGGTGTACCGATGGGTGTACCGGGTAGGTGTACCGATGGGTGTACCGGGTGGGTGTACCGATGGATGCACAGGGTAGGTGTACCGATGGGTGTACCGGGTGGGTGTACCGGGTAGGAGTACCGATGGGTGTATCGGGTGAGTGTATCGGGTGGGTGTACCGATGGGTGTACCGGGTGAGTGTATCGGGTGGGTGTACCGATGGGTGTAGCAGGTGAGTGTATCGGGTGGGTGTACCGATGGGTGTACCGGGTATGTGTACCGATGAGTGTATCGGGTGGGTGTACCGGGTAGGTGTACCGATGGGTGTACCGGGTGGATGTACCGGGTAGGTGTACCGGGTAGGTGTACCGATGGGTGTACCGGGTGAGTGTACCGGTTGGGTCGCTCATAACGTCTATCCCTGAGAGGACCAATGGATACTTCAGGTCATGGTTAGTCTTCACTACTCTACACTACATCTCCCGTGGTGCCTCCGTGGCCGTTGCACTATTGGCTATTGAGTGGATAAAAGAAGGGCACCATAAAACCGTCCCGTGAGTTGTTTATAGGATGTAAGAGATTTCATCTCATCCTTACAGCGACTTCACGTAGAGGAAGGGAGATTGTGTGTCATTGGTTATCTCAATAGTAATCAATACAAGAAAACATCGAACATAACAATTCAAAGTACTAAACATGAGACAAAACAATACAGTTAAATAAGTCATAAAAACACAAATTGCATGCTACTCAATTTTTTCAGTAATAAAATTGATCACCGTCTATGTTGGCTCACATAAAGCTGATCACAGTCTATGTTGGCTCATATAAAGTTGATCACAGTCTATGTTGGCTCACATAAAGTTGATCACAGTCTATGTTGGCTCGCATAAAGCTGATCACAGTCTATGTTGGTTCATATAAAGTTGATCAAAGTCTATGTTGGCTCACATAAAGTTGATCAAAGTCTATGTTGGCTCACATAAAGCTGATCACAGTCTATGTTGGCTCACATAAAGTTGATCAAAGTCTATGTTGGCTCACATAAAGTTGATCACAGTCTATGTTGGCTCACATAAAGTTGATCAAAGTCTATGTTGGCTCACATAAAGTTGATCAAAGTCTATTTTGGCTCACATAAAGTTGATCAAAGTCTATGTTGGCTCACATAAAGTTGATCACAGTCTATGTTGGCTCACATAAAGTTGATCAAAGTCTATCTATGTTGGCTCACATAAAGCTGATCACAGTCTATGTCGGCTCACATAAAGTTGATCACAGTCTATGTTGGCTCACATAAAGCTGATCACAGTCTATGTTGGCTCATATAAAGTTGATCACAGTCTATGTTGGCTCACATAAAGTTGATCAAAGTCTATGTTGGCTCACATAAAGTTGATCAAAGTCTATTTTGGCTCACATAAAGTTGATCAAAGTCTATGTTGGCTCACATAAAGTTGATCACAGTCTATGTTGGCTCACATAAAGTTGATCAAAGTCTATGTTGGCTCACATAAAGCTGATCACAGTCTATGTCGGCTCACATAAAGTTGATCACAGTCTATGTTGGCTCACATAAAGCTGATCACAGTCTATGTTGGCTCATATAAAGTTGATCACAGTCTATGTTGGCTCATATAAAGTTGATCAAAGTCTATGTTGGCTCACATAAAGTTGATCACAGTCTATGTTGGCTCACATAAAGTTGATCAAAGTCTATGTTGGCTCACATAAAGTTGATCACAGTCTATGTTGGCTCACATAAAGTTGATCACAGTCTATGTTGGCTCACATAAAGTAGATCAAAGTCTATGTTGGCTCACATAAAGTTGATCAAAGTCTATGTTGGCTCACATAAAGTTGATCACAGTCTATGTTGGCTCATATATTGCTGCCTTAAGAGTGTGAATGGTAAACATTCAATAGAACACCTATCACATAAAACACCTCACATAGAACACCTATCACATAAAACACCTCACATAGAACACCTATCACATAAAACACCTCACATAGAACACCTATCACATAAAACACCTCACATAGAACACCTATCACATAAAACACCTCAATAGAACACCTATCACATAAAACACCTCACATAGAACACCTATCACATAACACATTTCAATTGATAAGGTCCGTTTGTCCACTTTTTGCTAAAATTTCTCTCCCGATTTCAGAGAACATTCCGAATCCTTCCTTAATGGCTGCCGGGGACAGTAGGCTGGATGGGGGATTGGGCACGATGAAATGAAATGCGCGCGCATCTCGCCAGTCGTAGTCAATGATTGGTTGATAATCGTCTATCTCTCTTTGATAGTCTGTACGCCATGCTGGGTGGCAGATTCCTTTATAGCAGACGACCTAGGGAATAATGTATAGATCAGTCAGACGAACAGATATATGGATAGACAGACTGATATACAGACAGATGAGTAGATAGATAGATAGATAGACAGACTGACATACAGACTAGAGAGCTGCACGGGATTGGGATTCGCGGGAGTCCCGTGGGATTGTAAATAAATTTATCGGGAGTCCCGTGGGATTGGGTTTTGTTTTTGCGGGAGTCCCGTGGGATTGGGTTTTGTTTGAGTGGGACTCTCGCAGACTTCTGATGAGTATGATTGTTATTGAAATTTCTTTAAAAAGATTGAGCAGATTAACAGTTGAATTGGCGGTAAAATAACTTTATATTTTATAGTTTACAGCTGTCGTGTGTGGTTATGGGATAGGTAACAATTGTAACCCGGCAACAAGACCGTAACAACCAATCAAATCGCACGGATGATCTTGTGATGATGTATAATACACACCTAGTTCAAGGCCTTTCCTTGACATTCTTGGTATTAAGGTCAAAACGTCAATAGCAATAATATAACCTACACATTTTGACGATTCAGACCATACCATTTGCGACTAGGTTAGACAGGTTAATTCTCATACTACCGAAAGTTGAAAATTGTCATTTTTGTAAAGTTGACACGAAAAAACACATACCCCCACCCCCAATATTAATTATTTTCAATGATAATGATACTAATGTTATTTTCTGACTTAACAAAAGGACAACTAAAATATCGTTGTAATGTAATATACCATTTTTGAAAAATCGAACATTTTTCATACCAACCAAGATGGCGGCACTAGAGGGCCACCTTAAATGTAAATCTGAATATTTTTTTACTTCTCTAATTCTTTTTTTTAATTTTCAAATAATGGATATTAAAGCAAACACTCAAAAGTTAGTTTACGCAAAAAGCGAGCGTATTCAGTTTTACGTAAATAAAAATGGTAAGGGCAAGATTCGGTAAAGTTTCACATTTTTAAACCATTATTTATGAGTTATAGAATATTTTTTGATGGGAGCGGGTGGGGTTGGGAAAAATTTTCGCGGGAACGGGTGGGGTTGGGAAAAATTTTCGCGGGACTGGGGGCAATTTCTTTTGGGAGCGGGTGGGACTGGTTTTGAAAACGCGGGAGTGGGTGGGAGTGGGTGTGATTTTGACTCCCGTGCAGTTCTCTAATACAGACAGATGAGTAGATACATAGATAGACAACGAGGCGGACAGGTAAACAACAGTTTGATACGTTACATGGATTAGACCAGGGGTGGGCAAAAATTTTGAATCGCGGGCCACATTGGGTCCATAAATTTGACCGGTGAGCCAGACCAAGAGCAGAAAGGTGGAGTGTAATATGAACTAAAGGTGAACGACATAACGTTAAAAGGCTTGTTCTTCACTTTGAAACAAGTAGTGGGTCGGATTTGGTCAGCGGGTCGTGGGTGGCCCATTTCTGGATTAGATAGACAAATGGACAAGTCAGATAATAAAAACACTGCCAAGTGTTGCCATAGCGACATGGTAAACTGTTCCTAGCTACCTGAAGATATCTGTCTATGTACACCTGGTCAGGATGACGTTCATAGACTTTGTAGGACATCATCTTTGTATTGAACTCCCACTGGCTTTCTCTGTAGTAGCTGAGAAGTATAAGACAAACTATAACTAAAGAATTAACTGTCAGTGTTCTGTCAATAGTTGTCACTGTTTGACGTGATACTGTCAGTGTTCTGTCAATAGTTGTCACTGTTTGACGTGATACTGTCAGTGTTCTGTCAATAGTTGTCACTGTTTGACGTGATACCGTCAGTGTTCTGTCAATAGTTGTCACTGTTTGACGTGATACCGTCAGTGTTCTGTCAATAGTTGTCACTGTTTGACGTGATACTGTCAGTGTTCTGTCAATAGTTGTCACTGTTTGATGTGATACTGTCAGTGTTCTGTCAATAGTTATCACTGTTTGATGTGATACTGTCAGTGTTCTGTCAATAGTTGTCACTGTTTGACGTGATACTGTCAGTGTTCTGTCAATAGTTGTCACTGTTTGATGTGATACTGTCAGTGTTCTGTCAATAGTTATCACTGTTTGATGTGATACTGTCAGTGTTCTGTCAATAGTTGTCACTGTTTAATGTGATACTGTCAGTGTTCTGTCAATAGTTGTCACTGTTTGACGTGATACTGTCAGTGTTCTGTCAATAGTTGTCACTGTTTGACGTGATACTGTCAGTGTTATGTCAATAGTTGTTACTGTTTGATGTGATACTGTCAGTGTTATGTCAATAGTTGTCACTGTTTGATGTGATACTGTCAGTGTTCTGTCAATAGTTGTCACTGTTTGATGTGATACTGTCAGTGTTCTGTCAATAGTTGTCACTGTTTGATGTGATACTGTCAGTGTTCTGTCAATAGTTGTCCCTGTTTGATGTGATACTGTCAGTGTTCTGTCAATAGTTGTCACTGTTTGACGTGATACTGTCAGTGTTCTGTCAATAGTTGTCACTGTTTGACGTGATACTGTCAGTGTTCTGTCAATAGTTGTCACTGTTTGACGTGATACTGTCAGTGTTATGTCAATAGTTGTCACTGTTTGACGTGATACTGTCAGTGTTCTGTCAATAGTTGTCACTGTTTGACGTGATACTGTCAGTGTTCTGTCAATAGTTGTCACTGTTTGACGTGATACTGTCAGTGTTATGTCAATAGTTGTCACTGTTTGACGTGATACTGTGAGTGTTCTGTCAATAGTTGTCACTGTTTGACGTGATACTGTCAGTGTTCTGTCAATAGTTGTCACTGTTTGACGTGATACTGTCAGTGTTCTGTCAATAGTTGTCCCTGTTTGACGTGATACTGTGAGTGTTCTGTCAATAGTTGTCACTGTTTGACGTGATACTGTCAGTGTTATGATTTAGGAAAAGTACATTGGTGACGTAGTGAAGAAATCGGCTAGTTCCCTCGTCACTCAATGGCGCGCGGGGGGGGGGGAGGGGGAATCTTCTCGACAGGCGCGGTGCAGTCATGCGTTTCGAAGGTCAACCATGCGTTTATTGTGACACGTTCAAGTCTTGCACTTTCGTTGGAGTGTACCGTAAGTCTGTCGTGGTAACAGGCCTCACAGTATTACACTATGAAATATCAAGGGGTCTAAAGCTATGCACTACTGTCGTCAATAGTGATCAGTAACGATCAAACCCAGGACCATCGCATAGAGTGTATGGGTGGAGTGTATGGGTGGAGTGTATGGGTGGAGTGTATGGGTGGAGTGTATGGGTGGAGTGGGGAGATCTAGCCAGTAGCCCAAAGCCTGTGGGCCCCGTAGCAAATGCAATTATGATTTATTTTTCTTTACATTTGTGGGGGGAAGATGGTCAGAAGGTCCCCCAATCGTCATAGTATGCAGGGCCTCCCATTGTCAAAGTGTGTCTGTATCTCCGATTGTCATGGTATTTAGGAGCCAGCATTGTCAAAGTGTGCCTGTATCTCCGATTGTCACAGTATTTAGGAGCCAGCATTGTCAAAGTGTGTCTGTATCTCCGATTGTCACAGTATTTAGGAGCCAGCATTGTCAAAGTGTGTTTTTATCTCCGATTGTCATGGTATTTAGGAGCCAGCATTGTCAAAGTGTGTCTGTATCTCCGATTGTCATGGTATTTAGGAGCCAGCATTGTCAAAGTGTGTCTGTATCTCCGATTGTCATAGTATTTAGGAGCCAGCATTGTCAAAGTGTGTCTGTATCTCCGATTGTCACGGTATTTCGGAGCCAGCATTGTCAAAGTGTGTCTGTATCTCCGATTGTCATGGTATTTAGGAGCCAGCATTGTCAAAGTGTGTCTGTATCTCCGATTGTCATGGTATTTAGGAGCCAGCATTGTCAAAGTGTGTCTGTATCTCCGATTGTCATGGTATTTAGGAGCCAGCATTGTCCAAAGTATTGTCTGTATCTCCGATTGTCGCGTATTTAGGAGCCAGCATTGTCAAGTGTGTCTGTGTCTCCGATTGTCATGGTATTTAGGAGCCAGCATTGTCAAAAAGTGTGTCTGTATCTCCGATTGTCATAGTATTTAGGAGCCAGCATTGTCAAAAGGTGGTCTGTATCTCCGATTGTCACAGTATTTAGGAGCCAGCATTGTCAAAGTGTGTCTGTATCTCCGATTGTCATGCGTATTTAGGAGCCAGCATTGTCAAAGTGTGTCTGTATCTCCGATTGTCATGGTATTTAGGAGCCAGCATTGTCAAAGTGTGTCTGTATCTCCGATTGTCATAGTATTTAGGAGCCAGCATTGTCAAAGTGTGTCTGTATCTCCGATTGTCATAGTATTTAGGAGCCAGCATTGTCAAAGTGTGTCTGTATCTCCGATTGTCATGGTATTTAGGAGTTAGCATTGACATTGTATGTCAAAATTTCTGAGTGTCATAGTATTTCAGGGGTCCCATTGTCATAGTATGTCAGGGTCCCCATTGTCATAGTATGTCATAGGGCTGCGGTCTAACCTTGCCATCAGATCTTCTTTTACTATGCAGATAAGTGTATTTAGTATAAACCTAACAAAAAATTTTTTTTCCAATATTCCTAACCAATATTAGGATGATATTGTGACAACATTATTATAAAACTATGATTAAAATATAATTATATAATTATAAAACTTTGATGATGTTATGTTAATAATATGGTGGTATTGTAATATCATGATATAAATATCATAATATCATTTAAATACTATGACAATAATGTGGTAAAAGTATGATATTATCAAACAATATGGATTAAAAAAATGAAAATGTCGAGTAATTTAACAAAAGTTGAGTCAATCAGTGGAAATTGAGTCAGACAGCGGAAGTTGAGTCAGCCAGTGGAAGTGGAGTCAGCCAGTGGAAGTGGAGTCAGCCAGTGGAAGTTGAGTCAGTCAGTCAGTGGAAGTTGAGTCAGTCAGTCAGTCAGTGGAAGTTGAGTCAGTCAGTCAGTGGAAGTTGAGTCAGTCAGTGGAAGTTGAGTCAGCCAGTGGAAGTTGGGTCAGCCAGTGGAAGTTGAGTCAGCCAGTGGATGTGGAGTCAGCCAGTGGAAGTTGGGTCAGCCAGTGGAAGTTGGGTCAGCCAGTGGAAGTTGGGTCAGTCAGTGAAAGTTGAGTCAGCCAGTGGAAGTTGGGTCAGCCAGTGGAAGTTGGGACAGCCAGTGGAAGTTGAGTCAGTCAGTGGAAGTTGGGTCAGCCAGTGGAAGTTGAGTCAGTCAGTGGAAGTTGAGTAAGCCAGTGGAAGTTGGGTCAGCCAGTGGAAGTTGAGTCAGCCAGTGGAAGTGGAGTCAGCCAGTGGAAGTTGAGTCAGTCAGTGGAAGTTAAGTCAGCCAGTGGAAGTTGGGTCAGCCAGTGGAAGTGGAGTCAGCCAGTGGAAGTTGGGTCAGCCAGTGGAAGTTAGGTCAGCCAGTAGAAGTGGAGTCAGTCAGTGGAAGTTGAGTCAGTCAGTGGAAGTGGAGTCAGTCAGTGGAAGTTGAGTCAGTCAGTGGAAGTTGAGTCAGTCAGTGGAAGCAGCGTCAGAAGCTATTATCTATAAAAAAAAAAGAAGACATCCAACTACCTAGTTTTGACTTACTTCAAAGTTTGTATGAAGTACTTCAGCCAGCGAGCATTAGGCTTAGCTAAAACCACTCCCATGTTGACCGCTCCTGGAAACTCCCCGTGTCTGACCCAGTCCATGCTCATCACGGCGGGGTATCGCCTGAGGTCATCGGGTAATTTGCTGACCCACACGACGTCAAGATCCTTTGATTGAAAAGATTACAACCAATAATAACTATACATTAACTGTCTATAATAACTATACATTGACTGTCTGTAATAACTATACATTGACTGTCTATAATAACTATACATTGACTGTCTGTAATAACAATACATTGACTGTCTATGTGAACTGTCAAGATAATGTTGGCACTGTCGTCACCTACTTGTTCAGTTCCTTCTAATGGATAGGGAAACAACATGGCTGCCTTGCCGCCCCCCCTTCCCCCCACCCCAGCTAATGTGGCTATTATCATGTTAAGACATTTCCCCCCACAACAAAATATTTCAATATTAATCTGTTGTTGTTTTTAGGATTAAATTTTTCAACCATCTCAGGCTACTTGGGGAAAAAAAACTATGGACGAAATTCACTTTCTGGTGGCATAAATTAGGTCATTCAAATTGGATCTATTGGCACAAATGGCCAGGCGACCTTCACGGTGGTGGTCCATTTGTCAGGATTACACAAGCGTTTGCCTATGGGCGCTCCAGAATTCAGCACCCCCCCCCCCCAAAAAAAAACATAAGAAAGGAATATCAGCAGTCATGAGAGAATAAAGACTTATTGAATGTCGTCGCTTCATGCCGACTAACCAACGAGAGTTGATGATATTTACTTAATACACACATCTATCAACAAAGACCACCATAGTACAGACTGACATATACACTCTCATAGTACAGACTGATGTATATGTTACCGGCAAAGTGTGAAATGCCGGCATTCTATAGAATGCCTAGGCAATGTATAGAATGCCTGGTGGTTTTAGGCAAAGTATAAATTTTTTAAATTGTGCATACTTTTCCTAGGCATTCTATACAATGCCTAGGCATTGTATAGAATGACTAGTGTCGTTTAGGCAAAGTATCGGAAAAGAACAACAAAAGCCTGTATTGATAAAATGTATTTTAATATGGAATGAATGCAAAATAAAGCATATGATGTTCATACCGGAAAAAAACAATGATAGCAGAGCTGAGATTGAAGTATTTGCTTCAGCAGGTAAGACTGGATTCACACTTAGAATTGTACTGTACTTAATTTTCTTCTTTCACACAAAACACTTCGTATTTTACTATTTTGATCTGCAATTTTCATATTTCACGAATTAGTGAAACATTGATAAATAATAAAAAGATGTTGTTTCTGGTGAAAACAAGCAGAACACAACTGGAATGAGCTACTTGTTGCAGCAGGGAAGACTAGAATGGCACTTTGAATTGCATTTAATTTTCTTTTTCACACAAAGACACCTCATAATTTGGCATTTCGTCTTGCATATACATTTGACGAATGGCACTCACACCTTTTTTAACAGGGTAGATCAACTTAGTCTTATTTTCCACCATCATGACACCATCATGACATCATAGTATTTCACCAGCCAATAGTCCCGTGGTTCTTTCTTAATGGTCGTCTTAGCCTTTTTCACATCGTCCACTAATTTTTGGTAACTAGTTTCGGTTAAAAAAAATCAGTTTTTAGCAGCATTGTGTGACTTTAAATAGATTATTATTTCCTGTAGTGAATGTGCTACATAGTGATAAACCCATGTCCTACCAAAATAGTCCTTCATGTTTTATTTCTTTATTATCATTAGACCTTACAGGTGTTCGACACAAGTGTTTGACAGTTATATCGAACCAAAAGGTGTGTGAAAAAGAGTGAGAGAGATAGAGATTACATAGTTAGATATATAGGCAGACAGACAGATAGACAGTTAGATCGATCGACAGTCAGACAGACAGGCTGACTGATAGATATATAGACAGATAGACATAAATATAGATAGATAGATAGATAGATAGATAGATAGATAGATAGATAGATAGATAGATAGATAGATAGATAGATAGATAGATAGATAGATAGATAGATAGATAGATAGATAGATAGATAGATAGATAGATAGATAGATAGATAGATTGATACCCCACCTGTGCTGGGCGATGAAGTGAAATCCAAAGTTCAGTCAACTGTGACTATACACTGGAACACTGGAATGCGCCCCATTGTGTGGTGGTGAATGTATTAATAAAAGAAAGTATTTAATTGTATGGTGGTGAATGTATTAATAAAAGAAAGTATTTAATTATGAGGTGTTCAACTGATTTCTGTGTAAATATCTCCTTGAAAAATATTGTAGTCAGTGCCTAACGTTAACCTGGACTAAATGTTTACTTTCGAATTGTTTGACACTGAATGACCCAGGCTTGTGTAAGTGTGTATATAATCAGGATATTCTTTTGTTTGCAAATGTAAATTGTGTTTTGCTTTAACAAATTTCAGGTGTCTTTATACCTGAGTCGTTGTGCTAACCACTCAGTCCCTTCATATGCCGAGGTTATAGAAACAGATGAATTCTACACTTCATATGCCGAGCTTATAGAAACAGATGAATTCTACACTTCATATGCCGAGGTTATAGAAACAGATGAATTCTACACTTTATATGCCGAGGTTATAGAAACAGATGAATTCTACACTTCATATGCCGAGCTTATAGAAACAGATGAATTCTACACTTCATATGCGAGGTTATAGAAACAGATGAATTCTACACTACATATGCCAATATGGCTTGTTAGGGCTAAGGAAAATTTACTTTTTTTTTTTGCTTATACACGAGCAGAACAAATTTTGAATGAACGGTGGTTTATAAAATATAAATATCTGTGTTTCGGTTCGACAGTTACAGCATAACACAAAAATATACGTCAATATGCACAGATTTCTGCCTTTTTTTTCAGCATTTACGGAAATACTGTAACAGTTCACCTAGCAACTATTTGCCAAATGTAAACTAATAGATTCAAATGTTGGTTCTTTAGTGACCTTTTAGTCTTAGTGTAATAAAGTGATGTGTTAACATCTTGTGTTTATAATAAAGAGTTGTGTTATCATCTTGTGTTTGTAATAAAGTGTTGTATTAACATATTGTGTTTGTAATAATGTGTTGTGTTAACTTCCAATGTTTGTAATAAAGTGTTGTGTTAACATCTTGTGTTTGTAATAAAGTGTTGTGTTAACATATTGTGTTTGTAATAATGTGTTGTGTTAACTTCCAATGTTTGTAATAAAGTGTTGTGTTAACATCTTGTGTTTGTAATAATGTGTTGTGCTAACATATTGTGTTTGTAATAATGTGTTGTGTTAACTTCCAATGTTTGTAATAAAGTGTTGTGTTAACATCTTGTGTTTATAATAAAGAGTTGTGTTATCATCTTGTGTTTGTAATAAAGTGTTGTATTAACATATTGTGTTTGTAATAATGTGTTGTGTTAACTTCCAATGTTTGTAATAAAGTGTTGTGTTAACATCTTGTGTTTGTAATAAAGTGTTGTGTTAACATATTGTGTTTGTAATAATGTGTTGTGTTAACTTCCAATGTTTGTAATAAAGTGTTGTGTTAACATCTTGTGTTTGTAATAATGTGTTGTGCTAACATATTGTGTTTGTAATAATGTGTTGTGTTAACTTCCAATGTTTGTAATAAAGTGTTGTGTTAACATCTTGTGTTTGTAATAATGTGTTGTGCTAACATCTTGTGTTTGTAATAAAGTGTTGTGTAAACATCTTGTGTTTGTAATAAAGTGTTGTGTTAACACCTTGTATTTGTAATAAAGTGTTGTGTTAACATATTGTGTTTGTAATAATGTGTTGTGTTAACTTCCAATGTTTGTAATAAAGTGTTGTGTTAACATCTTGTGTTTGTAATAAAGTGTTGTGTTAACATCTTGTGTTTGTAATAAAGTGTTGTGTTAACATATTGTGTTTGTAATAATGTGTTTTGTTAACTTCCAATGTTTGTAATAAAGTGTTGTGTTAACATCTTGTGTTTGTAATAAAGTGTTGTGCTTACATCTTGTGTTTGTAATAAAGTGTTGTGTAAACATCTTGTGTTTGTAATAAAGTGTTGTGTTAACATCTTGTGTTTGTAATAAAGTGTTGTGTTAACATCTTGTGTTTGTAATAATGTGTTGTGTTAACTTCCAATGTTTGCAATAAAGTGTTGTGTTAACATCTTGTGTTTGTAATAAAGTGTTGTGTTAACTTCAAATGTATCGCATCGCATTCAATTTGTTTGTTTTTTCTTTGTGTTTTTTTAATAACTGATGAAATTCCATCTATGTGAAAATTTCAGACTAAAAGTCGAAGACTATTTTACTATTAATGAGGTCATCACTAGACAGATACATGAAAGGTGCCCCGTGATGGGGGGGGGGTTAACTCACCTGACATGCCCCGCCATACTTCAACAAAGTGTATAGTTGGATCACAGCTGACTGGTGAGACACGTCTCTGACCTCATGCTGGAACACACTCACCTGCCGATGTACCTGCTCAGTGATAAAATTACAAATAAATTTTAAGAGAACAATTGAAATGAAACTGTGACACCTGCCAAAACTCCAGATATCAAATTACAACAATAAACAAATGTATTCAAATTTAAAGGGAATCAGGTCTATAGGTTTGATAAGAATTCATTAATGACGTATTTGTATTGCTCTAACATCCTTTAGTGTTTTCCCTTAAATAAAAGTTTTTTACCCTTCGTACAAGAAGGAGCTTGCGGCAGCTGTAGGGACAGTATTGTAAGGCAGAGTCGTACAAGAGGTAGCTTGCAGCAGCTGTGGTGACAGTATTGTAAGGCGGAGTCGTACAAGAGGTAGCGTGCAGCAGCTGTGGTGATAGTATTGTAAGGCAGAGTCGTACAAGAGGTAGCTTGCAGCAGCTGTGGTGACAGTATTGTAAGGCAGAGTCGTACAAGAAGGAGCGTGCAGCAGCTGTAGGGACAGTATTGTAAGGCGAAGGACTGATACCGCGTGATGGTCTAGAACATGCTGACCTGTGACGTGCTGACCTGGGGATTGCTGACCTATATTGTTGTATCCAGCTACCCAGGTGTGCCGAGAACCGAAAGGTTTTCATAATGGGAAAAGAATCGTTCCAACGAAAAGATCAGACAACTCTTTGTGTTAAATAAGGGCCGTTGATAATGAAATAGACGCCCGCCTCCCACTTCAAAAGGGGCACTTTCAAGGGGCCTAGTAGATCAATTGCTAAGACAGTATATATTTAGACCCACTAACATCTATGAAATAATCCCCATATAACCCCCAAATACATACGAAGTTAAAAATGTTTCTGTTAAATAATTTATGAGTTCATACGAATGAGCTAAAGCTAACCTTGACGAATGTGACCTTGTCAGTTGGGAGTCTGTCCCACCAGGAACCAGTTGGTCTCTCTTCTCCGTGGACATACACCCTGTCAAATCCAGCCACGTAGATGGCCGATATGATGCTGAGATAATGCAGAAACTGGAACTCCTCAGACAGGTTGTCTCTCAACCAGACCACGTGAGACACTCTAGGGATGGGCTCATTCGTCTCTCTCTGGACCTCCAAGCGACTTCGTTTACCGTAGAACATCCACCTGGCCAACTCAGCGAACCGGGTTGTTCCGTTCCATATATCTTTTGGATACAGTGATTCTGTTAATACGATGCACGGGGCTGTGTTTATCTGAATAGATGACTTCACTGGCAGGTTTTCAAAGTCCTCCGCTGTGTAACAAGTCCGGTTGGACTTTAAGACTTCTTCCACCATGTCGTCCACAGCCTCGTCTGGGAAACCATTTCTGCTAGCAACAATTCCCTGGTTGAGGTCGTGAGTCAGGTCCGCGCGCTGAAAGCTGTAAGAGTAGAACTCTCTAGACCACGCCTCCTGTAGCTCGCGAGTGAGCAGCGTCCGCTCACCCACATAAACCCCTCCCTCTCTAGCCAGCTGGCGGAGCCCAAAGGCTAGGGCATCGCGCGAGCCACAGGCTGGGTTTGAGTGCGTGTGACGTAACACGAGATTGGGAACCGACTGTGTCAGTTCCAGGAACCAGGTGTGATACAAGTTGTCATCTGTCACCGGAAGGCTGTTGTAGTGGAACATCACAGACTGCGGCCTCATAACGCGTATGACGCTCAGAATACCCAGATAATCCTCAAATCGAAATATTTTCTTTCCGCACCAGTAAAAGTGGACGGTGGGGCAGGCGCGGAGAGGGGAGGTAAGGTTCGCCTCAACCCCAGGCCAACTCTCCTGACCGTACACATCTCTGTACAGCGACAGGACGGCTGTCTGGGTCTTGGTCCAAACAGCCGGTGGCGACTCAGTGAATAGAAGCAGCAAACCCAGCAGGACCGTTCCCCACACAAGCGTGAAGACGACCAGGCTCCTTTCTTTAAACTGGACCAGGTTCAATCCAGTTGTGTCTGACCCTTTCTTCATTGCTGAGGTAAACACCACCCCTACCGTTCAATCAATACATACAGTGCAAAGGTTGCAGATCGCATTGTCCATCAATACATACAGTGCAAAGGTTGCAGATCGAATTATCCAGTCTACTATCACGATACGTTCATGACTATCTGAGCGAAAAGAGAAAACATAACAACTATGAGTACTAGTAAATACAAAAATTGAGTCAACAATCAACATAACAAAGACGAAAACAATAGACAACTATGAGTACTAGTAAATACAAAAATTGAGTCAACAATCAACATAACAAAGACGAAAACAATAGACAACTATGAGTACCAGTAAATACAAAAATTGAGTCAACAATCAACATAACAAAGACGAAAACAATAGACAACTATGAGTACTAGTAAATACAAAAATTGAGTCAACAATCAACATAACAAAGACGAAAACAATAGACAACTATGAGTACTAGTAAATACAAAAATTGAGTCAACAATCAACATAACAAAGACGAAAACAATAGACAACTATGAGTACTAGTAAATACAAAAATTGAGTCAACAATCAACATAACAAAGACGAAAACAATAGACAACTATGAGTACTAGTAAATACAAAAATTGAGTCAACAATCAACATAACAAGACGAAAACAATAGACAGGCACAAAGGGATATGCACAGATTAGATATTATACAGATTTCGCAAGCCTCGTTTTGAAACAATGTTTTCTTCGTCGCCATTAATGATATTTACTCTCATCAGTCCATTCTTGGAATAGAAATGTTTATAATCTGTGGGGATATGTGTGTGGGGAAAGGGAAGGGTTTGAGGAGAGAGAATTATATTTTTTATAGTAGCTAACAGTGTGTGTGGGACGGGTGGCCGAGTGGTGTAGATACTCGACTGTCGACCTGACAGTCCTGGGTTCGATCCTCGGTGATAACCATGTGGAATTTTCCAGGTGAAATGTGTTTCAAAGTCGTCCCACAAGTCCACCCAGCTTTAAATGGGTACCTGACTTTAAGTTGGGGAAGTAAAGGCGGCTGGGCGTTGTGCTAACCACACAACCCCTTCATATGCCGAGGTTATAGAAACACATGAATTCTACACTTCATCTGCCCCGATGGCCCGTTAGGGCTAAGAAGTGAACTTTACTTTTTTTAACAATGTGTATTATTGGTAACATCATAGATGAAAACAAAATGTCTTATGACCTGATGTGTGATGGGGGGGGGGGGCGCCGAACAATTGTCAAGGACTCGAAGTCTTAGGGGGGGGGGGCAGTCGCTTTTAAAAAAATACTCTATTAATTTATATTTGCCTTTAAAACTGAGTGGAGTGGGGGAAATCAAGATGGGGCCCCACATTAATATAGCTTGTCAGGGGAATCAAGATGGGCCCCCAAATTAATATAGCTTCTCCGGGGAATCAAGATGGGGCCCCACATTAATATAGCTTGTCCGGGGAATCAAGATGGGGCCCACATTAATATAGCTTGTCCGGGGAATCAAGATGGGACCCCACATTAATATAGCTTGTCCGGGGAATCAAGATCGGGCCCCACATTAATATAGCTTGTCCGGGGAATCAAGATGGGGCCCCATATTAATATAGCTTGTCAGTGGAATCAAGATGGGCCCCCACATTAATATAGCTTGTCCGGGGAATCAAGATGGGGCCTCACATTAATATGGCTTGTCCGGGGAATCAAGATGGGCCCCCCAAATTAATATAGCTTGTCCGGGGAAGATGGAGGGGGTAGCAGAACAGCCCACGTCATTTATTCATGTGTACACGGGACACAACCTTTATGTACTGGACAGGTAAAACCAGGGATCGATTGGTTAATTGGTAGCTGATTCATCGATTCATTGATTTCCAATAAACTCTGTTCCGTGATGATGTATTTTGCTGGTGTTTCAGGCTGATAAATTGTTCAAAATAATCAGGCTGATAAATTGTTCAAAATAATCAGGCTGATAAATTGTTTAAAATAATCAGGCTGATAAATTGTTCAAAAATAATCAGGCTGATAAATTGTTCAAAATAATCAGGCTGATAAATTGTTCAAAATAATCAGGCTGATAAATTGTTCAAAATAATCAGGCTGATAAATTGTTCAAAATAATCAGGCTGATAAATTGTTCAAAAATAATCAGGCTGATAAATTGTTCAAAATAATCAGGCTGATAAATTGTTCAAAATAATCAGGCTGATAAATTGTTCAAAATAATCAGGCTGATAAATTGTTCAAAATAATCAGGCTGATAAATTGTTCAAAAATAATCAGGCTGATAAATTGTTCAAAATAATCAGGCTGATAAATTGTTCAAAATAATCAGGCTGATAAATTGTTCAAAATAATCAGGCTGATAAATTGTTCAAAATAATCAGGCTGATAAATTGTTCAAAATAATCAGGCTGATAAATTGTTCAAAAATAATCAGGCTGATAAATTGTTCAAAATAATCAGGCTGATAAATTGTTAAAAATAATCAGGCTGATAAATTGTTAAAAATAATCAGGCTGATAAATTGTTCAAAATAATCAGGCTGATAAATTGTTCAAAATAATATCTTTGGCATTTCTAGCTGCGTTCTTTGGCAAATTTCCCTCAAGATTTTACTCCCCACCTCCCCTTCCTGTTTTTTTTATTATAGGAATAAAAATCAGGACTCGAGAGGCGGAAGATTTACTGTGAGGCGTTGATTTACTGTGAGGCGGAAGATTTACTGTGAGGCGTTGATTTACTGTGAGGCGGAAGATTTACTGTGAGGCGGAAGATTTACTGTGAGGCGTTGATTTACTGTGAGGCGGAAGATTTACTGTGAGGCGTTGATTTACTGTGAGGCATTGATTTACTGTGAGGCGGAAGATTTACTGTGAGGCGTTGATTTACTGTGAGGCGTTGATTTACTGTGAGGCGGAAGATTTACTGTGAGGCGGAAGATTTACTGTGAGGCGGAAAATTTACTGTGAGGCGTTGATTTACTGTGAGGCGTTGATTTACTGTGAGGCGTTGATTAACTGTGAGGCGGAAGATTTACTGTGAGGCGTTGATTTACTGTGAGGCGTTGATTTACTGTGAGGCGTTGATTTACTGTGAGGAGTTGATTTATCATGCAACACACCCCTACCCCCATTATCTATGACCGTACATGACGATTAATTATGTATAGTAACTATTTTTACATCGTTGAATGTAGCTAAAGCTACATAAATGCAATATTTTTACTACATATTGTATAACAATGATAACGATTTGGCAACCAACGGTAAACTGTGAGAGTGTTTACAATATAAGAAGTCGCTTGGTAGCAAGATGCTCGGATTTGCCAGTGCTTAAGACTAAAAAACTTAGATCAGCACAGTAAAGCCGTCAAAATAAAAGTTAAAAGATTTTGTTTAAATTGATAACTGAATTTTTTTTTTTTTAAATGTATGTTCTGCACTTATATGAGTTTTTTTTTAAAACCATTGAAACTAGGTTGCGCATTTCTCCACTACACCGGACTAAAAATGTCTTGCCTCCCTTGTCATTACCTAATCATGTTACCTCCCTTGAGGGTGACCCAACGTCCGCGACAACTGGACGGAAATGGTCAACGAGAAATGGTTCAAAGATCAGAACTGGCCATTTGTTGTTGAATTGAAGTGGCGTCAGGTGATCGACTATACAAGTAGGGCTTGGGGGGAGTGGGGGGGTATATTTTTAAATGCTGGGACAGTGTATTGACGAAATATTGTGGAATAAAAGATCAATTGATTTTAACTGCTAAGTAAAAGGGGTGGAGAACTAGTGTGATTTTTTTAATTGCTAAACATAAACAGTCCAACTTCGATTAACGAGCATAATTCGTTCCAGAGATGTGATCGTAATCCAAAACACTCGTATATCAAAGCATATTTTTCCATAAGAAATATATATATATATATATGTGTGTGTGTGTGTGTTGTGTGTGTGAGAGACAGAGAGAGACAGAGAGACAGAGAGAGACAGAGAGAGAGAGAGAGAGAGAGAGAGAGAGAGTTTGTATGCTCATGTTTTATTAATACTGCGCAATTTGCGTTCAAATTTAGTTTGTATGGCCTAGATACAATAAATCTATAAAAGTACAAATATTTTGTATCGAAATAAAAAGCCTTCAAATAAATATATGCTCACACAAGCCAATACTTGTTCAGCAAGAGCCAGCTAGAACCTTTTTTTAAAAAAAGATTTAGCTGGTCATACGAAACACCTGTTAACCGAGCATTAGACTATGTATTCATAATGTTTTTTTTTAAATCATTATAGTCCTTTGGCACGTTGTGTATATGACATGTGTATTTGTAAATGAGGCAGCATTCGAAGGAGTTATGTTTAATAATTTAACAATTGTAAAAAGACAAAAAGTTAATAATTTTTATTTATGTTTTTTTAGTAATATAACAATTACTATAAATGTTTTAAATCTATTTGATTTACGAAAATAAAATTAAAATTAAAATTAATGTATTTGTGTTCGCTTCCATTTGTAAATATAAATAAAGAAATTCTATTTAGGAATGGAAGTCTTTCGTGGGCCCTAGACATCGGCCCTGGGGCACTGAAATTGGCAAACTACGGCCCTGGGGCACTGCAAATGGGCAAACAACGGCCCTGGGGCACTGCAAATGGGCAAACAACGGCCCTGCTTCTCTCCGCTAGTCTATGTCAAACACGTTAATATTTAATCTCTACTGGTTCATTTCAAAACTCCTGCCATTCTGTCATGGCCGATAGAAGTACGTTTTTTTTTGTTTTAACTTGTGTCTGTAAACCTGGACGTACAGCTGTGCTAAATGTTCAAGTGTGTCTCCACAATTGTACATAAGCTAAAGTGATTATTGAACATAAACTAGGGTGATTAGTGGACATAAACTAGGGTGATTATTGAACATAAACTAGGGTGATTATTGAACATAAACTAGGGTGATTAGTGAACATAAACTAGGGTGATTATTGAACATAAACTAGGGTGATTAGTGAACATAAACTAGGGTGATTAGTGAACATAAACTAGGGTGATTATTGAACATAAACTAGGGTGATTAGTGGACATAAACTAGGGTGATTAGTGAACATAAACTATGGCGATTAGTGGACATAAACTAGGGTGATTAGTGAACATAAACTAGGGTGATTAGTGAACATAAACTAGGGTGATTAGTGAACATAAACTAGGGTGATTATTGAAATTAAACTAGGGTGATTAGTGAACATAAACTAGGGTGATTAGTGAACATAAACTAGGGTGATTAGTGAACATAAACTAGGGTGATTATTGAAATTCAACTAGGGTGATTAGTGAACATAAACTAGGGTGATTAGTGAACATAAACTAGGGTGATTAGTGAACATAAACTAGGGTGATTATTGAACATAAACTATGTTGATCTAATGCTAAGTTAATAATACTGATTCCATAAACTCATTTTTATTTTATTTTTAAATGTATGTCATGCATTATTCCCTTATAGAAAGACTTGATTGTAAGTAAATCATTGGCTGGAGTAATGATAGATCCATCATTTACTGATCTATATCAACCTGTGTTACCCCTCTGTCACAATCTATTTTCTGTGTATCTGATCACAGAGAATATTTTAATGGATTTCAACAGGGCAGCATTGAGAGTAACTCAGTTCAAATTGTATATAAGCAAGTACGTTAGCTGTAATTAAAACAGGTTCGGTTGTCGCCAGTACTTTCCTAATCAGACAACTTTCAATTATTCTTTTTAGTTGCTATATTTTAGTCATAGTTCACAGAAAAGTATCCATTGCCCTGTTCTATATTTAGACATAAAATTGGTTTGTTATTGACAACGTCACGTTGGGCTACACGTAAGCAAGTTGTATTGTTTCACAAACACGCGTTTCTTGTTTTTTAAAAAATCACTTCATGACTGTTTGTCTGTTTTGTTTGTACTGAATGGTTTATTATATTCACTTATCTAACTACATCCTGTTTCCCCTGTTTCTTTGTTTCCCTCGCTGTTTTTAGTTTTGTTAAATATTTTTCACCGTACTCAAATTCTTGTAAATATCACAAGGTTGCCTGTACACTGATTCTGTTGTCAAATATTACAAAACTTTCTTGGTACTAATGTCACAGACTTACAGTGTACTGTCATAGACTTACATTGTACTAATGTCACAGACTTACATTGTACTGTCACATACTTACATTGTACTGTCACAGACTTACATTGTACTGTCACATACTTACATTGTACTGTCACAGACTTACATTGTACTGTCACACACTTACATTGTACTAATGTCACCGACTTACATTGTACTGTCACAGACTTACATTTTACTAATGTCACAAACGTATATTGTACTAATGTATGACTATATTTAGATGTACAGTAAACCTACCAACTTTCACCCCGAAGAATTATCCGAAAAATACAAAAACATATCTATAGTGATATTTTTTTAAAAGAGTTCCTATATCAATACATTTGTCTAACAAAGGGAAAATAATCTTGATATATTTTATTTAGATTGAATTTGTCTCTTCATCTAGATCACTCAACAATATCTAGATCACTCAACAATATCTAGATCACTCAACAATATCTAGATCTGAATACAAGATATCCAAGTTGGCAGCCCTTTGCGAAACGTAAGGAAATTGTTGTATTGATCTGTTTAAAGTGAACTATATAAATTGTTGTATTGATCTGTTTAAAGTGAACTATATAAATTGTTGTATTGATCTGTTTAAAGTGAACTATATAAATTGTTGTGATGATCTGTTTAAAGTGAACTATATAAATTGTTGTGATGATCTGTTTAAAGTGAACTATATAAATTGTTGTGATGATCTGTTTAAAGTGAACTATATAAATTGTTGTGATGATCTGTTTAAAGTGAACTATATAAATTGTTGTGATGATCTGTTTAAAGTGAACTATATAAATTGTTGTGATGATCTGTTTAAAGTGAACTATATAAATTGTTGTGATGATCTGTTTAAAGTGAACTATATAAATTGTTGTGATGATCTGTTTAAAGTGAACTATATAAATTGTTGTGATGATCTGTTTAAAGTGAACTATATAAATTGTTGCGATGATCTGTTTAAAGTGAACTATATAAATTGTTGCGATGATCTGTTTAAAGTGAACTATATAAATTGTTGCGATGATCTGTTTAAAGTGAACTATATAAATTGTTGCGATGATCTGTTTAAAGTGAACTATATAAATTGTTGCGATGATCTGTTTAAAGTGAACTATATAAATTGTTGCGATGATCTGTTTAAAGTGAACTATATAAATTGTTGCGATGATCTGTTTAAAGTGAACTATATAAATTGTTGCGATGATCTGTTTAAAGTGAACTATATAAATTGTTGCGATGATCTGTTTAAAGTGAACTATATAAATTGTTGCGATGATCTGTTTAAAGTGAACTATATAAATTGTTGCGATGATCTGTTTAAAGTGAACTATATAAATTGTTGCGATGATCTGTTTAAAGTGAACTATATAAATTGTTGCGATGATCTGTTTAAAGTGAACTATATAAATTATTGCGATGATCTGTTTAAAGTGAACTATATAAATTGTTGCGATGATCTGTTTAAAGTGAACTATATAAATTGTTGCGATGATCTGTTTAAAGTGAACTATATAAATTGTTGTGATGATCTGTTTAAAGTGAACTATATAAATTGTTGTGATGATCTGTTTAAAATGAACTATATAAATTGTTGTGATGATCTGTTTAAAGTGAACTATATAAATTGTTGTGATGATCTGTTTAAAGTGAACTATATAAATTGTTGTGATGATCTGTTTAAAGTGAACTATATAAATTGTTGTGATGATCTGTTTAAAGTGAACTATATAAATTGTTGTGATGATCTGTTTAAAGTGAACTATATAAATTGTTGTGATGATCTGTTTAAAGTGAACTATATAAATTGTTGTGATGATCTGTTTAAAGTGAACTATATAAATTGTTATGATGATCTGTTTAAAGTGAACTATATAAATTGTTGTGATGATATGTTTAAAGTGAACTATATAAATTGTTGTGATGATCTGTTTAAAGTGAACTATATACAATTACCATTTTCTTTTAAAAAAGCTCTCGGTATCAGGGCTCGATTTACCGCCGGGGGCTCCGGGGATATCCTCGGCACTGAGACCTGTCACATCCCCCGGCTCTGCTTTAGCTAATATATACCCGCCGGGGATGAAATCATAGACATTTATTCCCGGCTCTGCAGAAATTTTTTTTCATCCCCGGCACTGGTTTTTTCTTAAATCGAGCACTGCTTGGTATAGTATGTGTACAATGTGACATTGTAATATATACACACACAGATGATATGCGGGTTACGAGCCAGTGTGTTATAAATGAAATGTCAGTAAGAAAGGTATGTGTGCTACAAGATGCGCATGATGGATTAGGTAACAGTGGGGGGGGGGGTAAAATAAACAATAGAGAACAACCTGACTGTGACAGAGAACAGCCTGACTGTGACAGAGAACAGCCTGACTGTGACAGAGAACAGCCTGACTGTGACAGAGAACAGCCTGACTGTGACAGAGAACAGCCTGACAGTGAGAGAGAAAAACCCGACTGTGACAGAGATTTACCCATGAATGACACATAAACCCAAAATAACCTCAAAGTTGACCTGATACAAGTGTTAATATAAACAGACTGACAAATTAGATAGATAGATAGATTAGACAGACTGGCAGATAGATTAGACACACTGGCAGATAGATAGATAGATAGATAGATAGATAGATAGATAGATAGATAGATAGATAGATAGATAGATAGATAGATAGATAGATAGATAGATAGATAGATAGATAGATAGATAGAAGATTTTATATAGAGATATATTTAGACTAACTGGTAAGTAGAGCATACAAATCTTAAAAAAAACTGTTCTTAGAACCAAATTGAATTTCATGTTTATACTTTGTCCTACATTCTTACCAGCTACAATTGGTTGAAAGCAGCTAATCACTACTTTGAATGTTTGAATATGAACAACTTGGCCACATTAAAAATAACACTACCAAATGTAATAACTCTTCATGAAAATTGACTTTCATCCTTTTTTTTTGTACTTATTAATCACCCGCACATATCCGCCACGCTTGTGTTGCCTGTGACTTGCCAGCCAATAGTTGATTAACGTCTGCCACCGCAACTCCGCCCCTTTAGCAAGTCACGTGATCCCGTGTTTACGTCAGACCTAGCGCGTTGCGACACGTCGTTGCTCGGCATTGATTCTCCCTCCCCCTCCCTCCCCCTCCCCCTCCCCCCTCCCTCCCTCCAAGCCAGTCCTTAATGAGACGCCCCAGGTGCCGATTTTTTTTTCCGCTGATCCCCCCCCCCCCCCGCTAAATCTCAGATGCTATAAATAATTGATTAAAAGTCTTCACGAAAGTCAATCGGCTTGACTAACTCAAATCGATAACATAATTCATTTTTTTTTTACCATTCAATATTGATTTTTTTTCATTTGTTTTTTTTTTTCTATCGAACATTGCTTGAACTGAGCGCTCTGTGAACTGAAACAGCGGCTCTAAACATTTTCCATGATTGTACCCCATAGCACAGCAGCGGGTTGACCAGTGTTAGTGCCACACAATCTTGTGCCAAAATAAATTCTAAAGTGGATAAAATCCCACCCCATCCTGGAGGCAAAGTTAGCACCAACCGGGGGTCCTCCCTAGTAACGGCTCTGTGGCTGAGGCTTTGCATTTGGCAATGAATGACTCGACTACTTTGTACTGCTGGATACCAGGACATGTGAAGAGAGCAATGCCACATGGCGAGTAAAAAGATTCATGACCGACGTTTGATGTGGGGGCAGAGCAAGTAATGGTTCACTGAGCTTGACCCATGACCCATGTGACCCATCAAGTTCTTGACCCAGACCCATCATGACCCATGACCCATTGAATGTTATTATTTTCAAGATGGCGGCCGTCGCCATAGAAACCATTTTGAAATTTTAAAAATTCGCGCGACGACGGGTTTTTTTTAGGGTCGGGCGGAGACTAGGAATGGGTCGTGGGTCAGGGAACATTGACCCATGACCCACGTGACCCATCAAATTTTGCGACCCATTTGACCCATTGACCCATTGATCCATTACTTGCTCTTTTTTTTTTGGGGGGGGGGGAGGAAGGTTGATACAAGACTATTGACAATATATGACGTCATACAAATTGGCTTTTTGACTAAATACTAAATATGTCAATGGTGACGAAGCTTAAAATAGTGAGAAATGATTGAAACAGCCACAGCATAGTCAATTTACTCAGACTCATTGGATCCAAATTTAGTGGACTGAAGTATTTAAATGGTAGAAATAAAACAAAATTGGTCACCCTTGAAGTTCTAGTTCTTTGATCATTTGGTCACCCTTGAAGTTCTAGTTCTTTGATCATTTGGTCACCCTTGAAGTTCTAGTTCTTTGATCATTTGGTCACCCTTGAAGTTCTTTGATCATTTGGTCACCCTTGAAGTTCTTTGATCATTTGGTCACCTTGAAGTTCTAGTTCTTTGATCATTTGGTCACCCTTGAAGTTCTTTGATCATTTGGTAACCCTTGAAGTTCTAGTTCTTTGATCATTTGGTCACCTTGAAGTTCTAGTTCTTTGATCATTTGGTCACCCTTGAAGTTCTAGTTCTTTGATCATTTGGTCACCTTGAAGTTCTAGTTCTTTGATAATTTGGTCACCCTTGAAGTTCTAGTTCTTTGATCATTTGGTCACCTTGATGTTCTAGCCTCGGAGAGACTATGTAAGATGTCAAGTTGACCTTAATTGAAGCTACACAAATTTAGGGGCGTCACCTGAAAGCTATTAATCTTGGCTCCTCCCACTCCAACACCCCCGACAGCCAATGAGTGTCACAATGACATGACTCTTCAATGACATGACCCTTCAATGACATGACTCTTCAATGACATGACTCTTCAATGAAATGACTCTTCAATGACATGACTCTTCAATGACATGATCTTCAATGACATGACCCTTCAATGACATGACTCTTCAATGAAATGACTCTTCAATGACATGACCCTTCAATGAAATGACTCTTCAATGAAATGACTCTTCAATGAAATGACTCTTCAATGAAATGAATCTTCAATGACATGACTCTTCAATGACATGACTCTCAAATGCTTTTTTTCCCCACACAGTACTTTGAAACTGACCTAGTTTGAGTTACTCGAGTCACGGTGATTGACCCCTGCTTGACCCAGATTTTATTTCCCTTTTTGAAGAGTTTCCATCGGTAACTGGAAGCTAAACAAGTAGCTGGCAAGAAGTGAGACCACGGAAAGTCAATGAAGGAGCACTCGATCAACATCGAGAGGGTTTTAAACGTATGTGCGTCTGTGCGTGTCCTGGTAAAAAGTTCACGAGTGGCTTTTGTTCTCAATCTTAGAGAAAGCTGGGATCTATAAAAAAAGAAAAAGTACCCCCGTGATTCCCACAGAATTCAAATCAAAATTTAAAACACAGAAAGTATATAAATTATACAGAAATGGCATCGTAATTTTAAAAAAAAATTCTACCAGTGACTAAAAAATGCCGCCAATTGTGTTATTTACCTTTATAATAGTGTAGCACCTAAATATTGATACACAATAGTGTAGCACCTAAATATTGATACACAATAGTGTAGCACCTAAATATTGATACACAATAGTGTAGCACCTAAATATTGATACACAATAGTGTAGCACCTAAATATTGATACACAATAGTATAGCGCCTAAATATTGATACACAATAGTGTAGCGCCTAAATATTGATACACAATAGTGTAGCACCTAAATATTCATACACAATAGTGTAGCACCTAAATATTGATACACAATAGTGTAGCACCTAAATATTGATACACAATAGTGTAGCACCTAAATATTGATACACAATAGTGTAGCACCTAAATATTGATACACAATAGAATAACACACAAATATGGCGGCTTTTGGGAAAATATATCTAAATTGACGATGCACACACATACACATTTAATGCAAGGATGAACTATTGCAAGATTAAGAAAATGATTGAAAACACCAGAATGTTTGAACTGTGTGTACAAACTTGTCCTCGGGAAAGATTTGTTCTAACAAAAGGCTTAATTGTATTTCTGTGATCTAACACTGGTTCACTGATCTTGCATACATTATGTGAATTAATGACTTAGAACGTGTTCGTAAAACTAATACATGATTAGACTCGAACTATGAATCTAACAGCCAGCTTTAGTTCCTTCAAATAACACCTTAGTACTGTTTGGTTAATGATACCAGACTATCATGAGACCAGACTATCATGGGACTATCATGGGACCAGACTATCATGGGACTATCATGGGACCAGACTATCATGGGACCAGACTATCATGGGACCAGACTATCATGGGACCAGACTATCATGGGACCAGACTATCATTGGACTTTCATGGGACCAGACTATCATGGGACCAGACTATCATGGGACCAGACTATCAAGGGACCAGACTATCATTGGTCTTTCATGGGACCAGACTATCATGGGACCAGACTATCATAGGACCAGACTATCATAGGACTATCATGGGACCAGGCTATCATGGGACCAGACTATCATGGGACCAGACTATCATTGGACTTTCATGGGACCAGACTATCATGGGACCAGACTATCATAGGACTATCATGGGACCAGACTATCATGGGACCAGACTATCATTGGACTTTCATGGGACCAGACTATCATGGGACCAGACTATCATAGGACTATCATGGGACCAGACTATCAAGGGACCAGACTATCATGGGACCAGACTATCATTGGGCTTTCATGGGACCAGACTATCATAGGACTATCATGGGACCAGACTACCAAGGGACCAGACTATCATGGGACCAGACTATCATTGGACTTTCATGGGACCAGACTATCATGGGACCAGACTATCATAGGACTATCATGGGACCAGACTATCATGGGACCAGACTATCATAGGACTATCATGGGACCAGGCTATCAAGGGACCAGACTATCATGGGACCAGACTATCATTGGACTTTCATGGGACCAGACTATCATAGGACTATCATGGGACCAGACTACCAAGGGACCAGACTATCATGGGACCAGACTATCATTGGACTTTCATGGGACCATACTATCATGGGACCAGACTATCATGGGACCAGACTATCCTTGGACTATGTCATAGGTGTATTTTTGTGTATTAATTGCTTGTGTATAATATATATTTTACTTGACACTTCTTCTTGTGGTAGGTGTATATAAATCATTTGTAGTATGACCGATTAGCCAGTCTCTTCTGAGTTTCTTGTATATTTATTATTTGTACATTAAATGAAGTGTCCACAGATATGTGTGAGACGTAACACATATATTAACAGCTATGAAACACTGAATAAACAGTTTGTTGAAATATATATATATATATATATATTTATTTACACTTGAATGATCTTACTTTAATGATGTATAATATAGTAGAACAAAATGATGATGTCGTAGTTCCTCTAGTCTTGTCAATTATCCTCTCAAGAAATCTATCGTCTAATCATGTCTGAAGAAATATATCGTCTGCCTATCGTCTAATTATTCTCGTCTGCTCTTAACTAAAATAAAATCACTTCCGCTAAACTAAGTGGCCAGATAATTTTCATCTCTGTGCCAAATAACATTATTACAGACAATCATGGGACTATCATGGGACCAGACTATCATGGGACTATCATGGGACCAGACTATCATGGGATCAGACTATCAAGGGACCAGACTATCATGGGACCAACCAGAATATCGTGATACTTGACTATCAATAATAAAGTCCTGCTTCTAGGCTGACATGTAAGTTCACCAATATAACGTGACAATGTGCAAACATTGTATTGATCACATCTTGATATATAGCTAGTGTGTGCAAGTTAATATTTTATTCCACCACGACACAACAATCTGGCATTCCCCGAGGGAAGCGATAAGACCATTTACCGGATGTTAACGGAAAAACCCGACTGGGAGGGTTTATCATACTTACTGATTGGAGGTCAAGTGGAGGTGAATTAACCCGAGGCTGGTATTCGTGGGTTTGAAATAAAAATACAAAGTGGCGAATGGAAAGGTAGGTAGGTAGGTAGGTATTTTGGTACGTATGTGTTTGTATGTTTGTAGGTATGTTAGTAGGTATGTGCTTGTATGTAGGTAGGTAGGTATGTAGGTAGGTATGTGTTTGTATGTAGGTATGTAGGTATGTTGGTAGGTATGTGTTTGTAGGTATGTAGGTATGTTAGTAGGTATGTGCTTGTATGTAGGTAGGTAGGTATGTAGGTAGGTATGTGTTTGTATGTAGGTATGTAGGTATGTTGGTAGGTATGTGTTTGTATGTAGGTAGGTAGGTATGTGTTTGTATGTAGGTAGGTAGGTATGTAGGTAGGTATGTGTTTATAGGTAGGTAGGTATGTGTTTGTATGTAGGTAGGTATGTGTTTGTATGTAGGTAGGTACGTGTTTGTATGTAGGTAGGTAGGTATATACGAACGTGTTTGTATGTATGTAGGTAGGTATGTTGGTATATGTGTTTGTATGTATGTATGTAGGTAGGTATGTTGGTATATGTGTTTGTATGTATGTAGGTATGTTGGTAGGTATGTGTTTGTATGTAGGTAGGTAGGTATGTTGGTAGGTATGTGTTTGTATGTATGTATGTAGGTAGTTTGTATTTGAAGTGATAGAATGGTTTATTGATATCACTTGTGAGTTTAGAACAAGTCCCTTCTCTCCCACACACACAACTAAATCTCCACATCTGCCTGGCGTTGTGAAACACTTGTAGTGGTGAAGTCAAAGCTTGTAACATGCAATATTTGACTTCAAAATAGAGAGTTACACTGGGCTGTAATTTTCATCCAACCCCACCAGTCCCTGCATAGTTTGAATCACCCCCACCATGTCCCGTCAGAGTCTGTTCCATCCCCACCCATACAAACGCGTACCAACTGAAATTAACATAACCTCGTGACAACATGTTTTAACCAGCTACAAAATCTGACTATAAACTAAAAACAAACTAATCAATCGATGTATCTGACGACAAATGGACAAGAAAATTTATTTCAGAACAAATGAATCAGCAAATTATCATTTAAAAAAAACTATTCAGCAAAGTTAAATTTAAACAAAAAACAACATCGGAAACAGTTTGACAACATTAATTCAAACACGGTTCATCAAATCAAACTGCTCTGACTACACAACATCAATTCAAACACGGTTCATTAAATCAAACTGCTCTGACTACATAACATCAATTCAAACACGGTTCATCAAATCAAACTGCTCTGTTTACTCACACATCAACAATATACAGTGGATTCCGCTTAGTTGGGACAGCCGCTTATTTGGGACAAATCTCAAAGAAACCAAACCAAGAAGCCAATAGTAAATTTGTATTTTTAATTGGGACAGCCGCTTAATTGGGACAAAAAGCCTCGGTCCCGATGTGTCCCAATTAAGCGGAATCGACTGTATATGACACTGTGACACTGTATTTACCACAATACACCTATAATTGAGTGACTCCACAGAATGAATAACGCTTTTAATTTTACGTCATCTCGGTTTATTCACAGTTAATTAACATTATCAATGTGATACTTATATAGGTAGTTACGTCACAAATAATAAAAATATATACTGTACTACGATATCAAAATCTGAAGTAAAAGGTAAATGGTCAATGATATTTCGTGCTAATGGTCACTGATCGTTGGTGCTAATTATCACTGATCGTTGGTGCTAATTGTCACTGATCTTTGGTGCTAATTGTCACTGATCTTTGGTGCTAATTGTCACTGATCTTTGGTGCTAATTGTCACTGATCGTTGGTGCTAATTGTCACTGATCTTTGGTGCTAATTGTCACTGATCTTTGGTGCTAATTGTCACTGATCTTTGGTGCTAATGGTCTCTTATCTTTGGTGCTAATTGTCACTGATCTTTGATGCTAATTGTCACTGATCTTTGGTGCTAATTGTCACTGATCTTTGGTGCTAATTGTCACTGATCTTTGGTGCTAATGGTCTCTTATCTTTGGTGCTAATTGTCACTGATCTTTGGTGCTAATGGTCACTTACCTAATCTATTAACTATCCTCTGTGACAAAGAATTAAGGATTGATGTTTTCCTACCCGTGGGATAACACCTTAGTGCAAACCCATACCCACGAGGTTCCCGCAAGTTTACGACCAACCCCACGGACTCCCCGTGAATGGTGGTTCCAACCCCGCGGGTAACCCGTCCCCGTGCAGCTCTCTACTTCAAAACCAAAACAACACAAAAACCGCCATCAGTAATTAGCATTTTTATGAAAGTGAAATGCGCTACTTTGGAAGAAACCTGACTTGGCTTTTCTTATTAAGCTCTGTTTACAACGCCCTACTAGAGTGTGCAAGTTAATATTTTATTCCACCACAACACAACAATCGGGCAATCTGGCATTCCCCGAGGGAAGCGATAGGATCATTTACCGGATGTTAACGGAAAAACCGACTGGGAGGATTTATCATACTTACTGATTGGAGGTCACGTGGAGGTGAATTAACCCGAGGCTGGTATTCGTGGGTTTGAAATAAAAAGGCTGGTGCAGCCAAATGTTTGTTCATGTGTTTCACTCAATTTCATTTCGCGGTTGATATTAGACGGAGTCACGTAGACCGAACATGTTTAGATGGTTTTATATTGTCCTAAATATGTTTGCTTTGTTGATTTGTTTAAAGCAAATACTTCGTACCATAAAATATTTGAACATTTTATTTCACTTTGAACATTTTATTTCACTAAGATTTTTTTTAAAGCTCTGTTTACGACACCCTCTTGCCTGCCGGCCGACACAACTTATTATAAAATACTAAAATGAGGGATACTGGGAACAAATTGTTACCCATAACTCTCCCATGTGGGACAGTGGACAGTAAAGAATGTTTATGAAACAACGGACATTATATTCCAAACAGTCGTGTATTTTTATTGATTCCCAACTCATCTAAACGTAAAGACAATTCCTGAATACAATTTATTTTTTATTTTCTCTCCTTTTCTTAAATCCTGCCCTGGAGGCTAGTGAAATAAAACTGACCATGAATTGTCAACGAATACTGTATATTGACTGACTCATTGATTGATACATTTTGTTTTTATATTTGTTAAACATATTGTCTCAGAATAAAATGTAGAACTTTTCATTGCTGGTATTTAGGATGGTATTGTCTCAGAATAAAATGTAGAACTTTTCTATGCTGGTATTTAGGATGGTATTGTCTCAGAATAAAATGTAGAACTTTTCTATGCTGGTATTTAGGATGGTATTGTTTCAGAATAAAATGTAGAACTTTTCTATGCTGGTATTTAGGATGGTATTGTCTCAGAATAAAATGTAGAACTTTTCTATGCTGGTATTTAGGATGGTATTGTCTCAGTATAAAATGTATAACTTTTCTATGCTGGTATTTAGGATGGTATTGTCTCAGAATAAAATGTAGAACTTTTCTATGCTGGTATTTAGGATGGTAGCATACACAAGCGTTAGTCCTTGTGTGTTAGTTCATTGACAAGCTACGTAACGACAGAGTGACGAACTGCCAGCCTCGACAATAATCCACAAGATAATACCAAAATAATGACCTGTACTACTTATAATAATAAAGTCAACACAATAATTCAGTTGCATCTTTTCTTTATAATATCATCTAGGACAGTGGTCGGCAAACTTTTCAGCCAAAGAGCCAAATATGAACATTACAACAATTAAAAAAAAATTGGGAGCCAAATCTGCTTGTTTAGTAAACTTTTATTACACTAAATTTTATTACACTAAATACGTAGTACACTAAATAAAACTTAATGCCAGAGCCGCACTTAAGGAGCCAAAGAGCCACATGTGGCTCCGGAGCCGCACTTTCCCGACCACTGTTCTAGGATATGGTGGATCGAACGAATTCTCACCCCACTGCCGCGAGATGAACATAATGGAACTCTCCAACCCACAATCATTGCAAACTGTGCACCGTAGTGTCATAATGGAACTCTCCAACCCACAATCATTGCAAACTGCGCCCCGTAGAGTCATAATGGAACTCTCCAACCCTTGCTAACTGTGCACCGTAGTATCATAATGGAACTCTCCAACCCACAATCATTGCAAACTGCGCATCGTAGTGTCATAATGGAACTCTCCAACCCACAATCATTGCAAACTGCGCACCGCTGTGTCATAATGGAACTCTCTAACCCACAATCATTGCAAACTGCGCACCGTAGTGCAGAAACGTTTTGGTCTACCGTGACCCACAGTCAGGTCAATCTCCCCGCCCAAATTTAGACTCGTAATAGATATTTATTTTATACAGATTCAAAGTAAAACGACCAAACAAGAACTTTATAGATTCTTAAAGAAAACACGCCCACTGTCACACACACACACACACACACACACACACACACACACGCACAAACAAACTCACAAACATGTAAATACCGCCTTGTAAATTACCCATAACTCTGACTGACGCATATTTTAACTCCCGGCTATTACTTCCCTTCATAACTACAATGTACACAGAGCAGCACAATGGAAAATCAAATACTAGACAACAAAAGAAAAACACTTGGGTGTAATGTTACTGTGACTTATCTTTCACATTTGGATTGATCCCAACGGAAATAATGGTCAGAATATCACGTTAGGTCAACATTGAAAGGTAAATATCAGTTATCTCGTTCAAGCAGCGCAGCAGATAAAGCACACGTGTCAGTCGCTCCAATCACCAGGACAATTATTTTGAATTCAGATCAGGGAGAAAGAGGTACTTCTGGTAATCGAACATAGTATTCATATAGTCGAGATGTACTAACACAATCTTACTAATAGGTTGACAAATTAGACAATTACCTAGCCCCCCCCCCCCCATGCTTGAGGTGGATCTGGTACGTAATATAGTGACCAGTGGTGTTAATGGTCTTCTGTATGTATCGTTAAAACTTATGGCTATGTATTATCAATCCTGTTAACTAGCCCTCATTCGATTGTTTAAATACGGTGATCCTAATCAATGTAGAGATCAATGCCAGGTTTAATCAAGTGTTCAATGAATTTGTATAGACAAGTAATCAATCCATAGTTAATTACCCATGGTGTATTGTATGTGTCACACACAAGCACATGCCAGACAGCTTCAAGTTAATTGTATCCCAACAAACGACTCTGTCTATTTGAGGTTGTATCTGTGTCTATTTGAGGTTGTCTCTGTGTCTATTTGAGGTTGTATCTGTGTCTATTTGAGTTTTTTTCTTTTTCTTTTGCTGAATCTTATTTTTTTTATAATTCATACTGGATTTTAACAAATGACGTAAACAGCCTCCGTCCCACTAGTACACCGACTTCATTTGTATATCACGGTGCAGTGAGTGGCCAACTATTGTCATTGTTTCAGTCAGTGAGTGGCCAACTATTGTCATTGTTTCAGTCAGTGAGTGGCCAACTATTGTCATTGTTTCAGTCAGTGAGTGGCCAACTATTGTCATTGTTTCAGTCAGTGAGTGGCCAACTATTGTCATTGTTTCAGTCAGTGAGTGGCCAACTATTGTCATTGTTTCAGTCAGTGAGTGGCCAACTATTGTCATTGTTTCAGTCAGTGAGTGGCCAACTATTGTCATTGTTTCAGTCAGTGAGTGGCCAACTATTGTCATTGTTTCAGTCAGTGAGTGGCCAACTATTGTCATTGTTCCAGTCAGTGAGTGGCCAACTATTGTCATTGTTTCAGTCAGTGAGTGGCCAACTATTGTCATGTTGTCTGTCAGGGTTCGGCCAACTACTGTGATGTTGTCTTTAATTTTGTTGTTCAATGGAAACATCGTGTTAGTCACTACGGTGGGGGGAAGGGAGGGCGGGTCAAACCCGATGATATAACTACCCTTGGCCTTTATTTCAAAAAGACCCATCGTTAAACTCATGAAGTAGACATATTCTGATGAAAACATTAAACACCCTAAATGTAACGGACATGTTATAGGGTGGTGGAAATAATAGATAGACAGGAAGTGACGTTGACAGTGAACTGTAACTTTGAAAATAGGGTGAATAGCCGGTGAAGCAAGTCTGTGATCGGATGAACACGAGGGGTGGGGGTTTGAATGGTTGGCAGTGAGTGTATGCAATCAGTTAATCCCAGCCTCAGCAGATGACAGTTTATCTCAGTCTCAGTTAGCTACTAGTTTACCCCAGCCTCATTTAGTCAGTTTACCCCAGCCTGATTTAGTCATTTTACCCCAGCCTGATTTAGTCATTTTACCCCAGCCTCATTTAGTCATTTTACCCCAGCCTGATTTAGTCATTTTACCCCAGCCTGATTTAGTCATTTTACCCCAGCCTCAGATAGCAGCCAGTTCAATATGTTACATCCATATCTGTAATCAGTCTTTTTTACTTTGTGATTTTATCACAGAAATTAAAGTTTATTTTGTAGAAGAAAGAGTTATTATCCAATTTTTTGTTTGGATAGAATTAGAATATCACCACAGATCAGAATATCACCACAGATCAGAATATCACCACAGATCAGAATATCACCACAGATCAGAATCACTGAATCACCACAGATCAGAATCACTGAATCACCACAGATCAGAATCACTGAATCACCACGCTTCAATGACATCCACCATTAAGTGAATAATTTCTAATTCTATCTCGCTCCTTCCCACTAGACGTGAACACATTCAACATTTAAGGGGTGGGGGGAGGGGATTTATATGTATGATAGTATGATAGTATGATAGTATGATAGATTGTAAAATATAAACACTTTTGTCTAAAGCATCTACCAAAAAAAAGTGAAAAATGTTTAGATAAATAAAGATAATCAACCAGACAGAAATATATATATATATATATATACACGGGCAGGCATATAGATAGATAGATAGATAGATAGATAGATAGATAGATAGATAGATAGACAGACAGACAGACAGACAGACAGACAGACAGACAGACAGATAGATAGATAGATAGATAGATAGATAGATAGATAGATAGATAGATAGATAGATAGATAGATAGATAGATAGATAGATAGATAGATAGATAGATAGATAGATAGATAGATAGATAGATAGATAGATAGATAGATACACACAAACAAACACACAAACAAACACACAAACAAACACACAACAGTTCAGAGTTCTGTATGAGATACTTTTGACTTTTCTCCGTCTATTGAGTCACTATAAGACAATGTGGTCTATTGAGTCTCTATAAGCAGATAATAAATAAATCCATAGAGGCCGGTCACTTATTATATAACGCAAAAATGTAAATTATTTATCTTCCCATTTCCTCTCATATAACATTTTGTAACACTTGTGTGATATAACAATATAACAAATATAACAAATTTGCATCCACCCCCTTCCCCTTTCGGCGTTATATAATATGTGTAGGGCCCCCATACAAGACAGCGAAAATAAACTGACAAAAACCCAGAGGCCCAATTTGCTCTGTGAATTTCTATTCTGTGCCGACCATGAAGAGCACATTAAATGAAATTATAAATGTAATTTGAATTCCTATAAAATGAATATAGAGATGACAAAGACGTGCATTGTCATACAAGACAAGTGTCAGAGTCCAAACCTGTAACGAGTGCACTCAGGTGTATGAATGACGGGTTTGAAGTAACAATAAAAATATAACAGCATAGTTGTGTTACGAAGGTCAAGTCCCTTAGCCCTCGGGGCAGATGAAATCCACGATAAAAAATTGTGTTCAGTTATTTCCATTTAGCCCCGATAATATCACATGTGAGTTTTGTTGTTTTTCCAATGACCCAAAAAATAAAAAAGTACCGAGTTTAAACAAATGCAAATTAAAATGGAAAATCCTTCTAAAATCTGTTATATCAAAAAACGTCACCGTGTTTAGACCTGGAGAGATTCGTTAGATAAATAACCGGGTCTGAGGTGCACAGTACTGGTCAAACAGGCCCGGACTCAAGTTTTACAGTAAGTTAAACAAACAAGTAATGTTTTCAAAATACTTCGACCTAATTTATGTTTACCCGATATATTTTTTTTTAAAATAAACTGTTTCTCACTTCAGCAAATAATAAAAAATGCACTTCTAAAATTTACCCACCGTAACATTTTGAAAGAAAATCAATCGTGCAGCTACCAAGACGGACATAAAAATTTCTAAATTTAGACATTCCTAGCAGCAGTGTGTCTGTGGTGGGGTTCATTTAAAACAGAAGACGAAATCTGACTTGATGCTACAGCAAAAAAAAACTTTTATATTAGTATTGACATTAATGTCTGACATTTAGACAGTCGCTCAGAAGAGACTGTCATATAGATAGACAGTGGAACATTGTCATGTCCAGTAGGCCTGTATAATGTCATGTCCAGTAGGCCTGTATACTGTCCAGTAGGCCTGTATACTGTCAAGTAGGCCTGTATAATGTCCAGTAGGCCTGTATACTGTCAAGTAGGCCTGTATACTGTCATGTCCAGCAGACCTGTATACTGTCATGTCCAGTAGGCCTGTATACTGTCAAGTAGGCCTGTATACTGTGAAGTAGGCCTGTATACTGTCATGTCCAGCAGACCTGTATACTGTCATGTCTAGTAGGCCTGTATATTGTCATGTCCAGCAGACCTGTATACTGTCATGTCCAGTAGGCCTGTATACTGTTATGTCCAGTAGGCCTGTATACTGTCATGTCCAGCAGGTCTGTATACTGTCATGTCCAGCAGACCTGTATACTGTCATGTCCAGCAGACCTGTATACTGTCATGTCCAGTAGGCCTGTATACTGTTATGTCCAGTAGGCCTGTATACTGTCATGTCCAGCAGGCCTGTATACTGTCATGTCCAGCAGGCCTGTATACTGTCATGTCCAGCAGGCCTGTATACTGTCATGTCCAGCAGGCCTGTATACTGTTATGTCCAGTAGGCCTGTATACTGTCATGTCCAGCAGACCTGTATACTGTCAAGTAGGCCTGTGTACTGTCATGTCCAGCACAGCCAATGCTAGTGACCTCACACAGACTGGGGAATATTCGAGGGAACATTTGTGATGACTAGAATCTCCCCCCCCCCAGACCTTGTACTATAGTGGGGCCCAGAGATTGGAAATTCATTGATACTATATATAGCTTACAGTTTTAGCTCTAGGGGCTCCACCTATGACCAGGCCCTGCTTAATGGAGCTGAAATCTAAGGTCGTCTCGTTGAACGTTCTACTCCACCAACTTTACCCCACCCACCTACCCCCCAGCCATTTGAACGAGCTCTGATTTGTTTAAAAATAAAGTGTGTTTAATGATTATTCCAAGTTTTCACATGTAAGGACAGTTTATTTACGAATCAATATAAAATGTGTGTGTGTGTAAGGACAGTTTATTTACGAATCAATATAAAATGTGTGTGTGTGTAAGGACAGTTTATTTACGAATCAATATAAAATGTGTGTGTGTGTAAGGACAGTTTATTTACGAATCAATATAAAATGTGTGTGTGTGTAAGGACAGTTTATTTACGAATCAATATAAAATGTGTGTGTGTGTAAGGACAGTTTATTTACGAATCAATATAAAATGTTTGTAAGTACAATTTATTTACTAATCAATTCTATTGATAAGGATATCATACATAGAAAAAAAAACATTTTAAAAATAATCAAAAGTTTGACTTGAGCACGTTGGGATGACAGTAAAAAACAAATGAAACAATTCTACGTGACAGCTGGCTGTCCAAGTGGGAGGGGCGATAAAAGAGGAACAATATAGACGATAAACTGGGCTAAACCGCCTCTCTACTAGCCTGGCTTGCTATCCCATTTTGACAGGAGAGGTTTTATCAGGGTGGGGTGTGTCGGTATGGGGTGGGGTCTGTTGGTATGGGCGTACATGACACCCCTAGATCTAAAGGGCCCAACCAAACCCACATTTTACACGTTGCTTTTTTCTCCATCTTTATAAATAGGCCCATCATTTCCTTGTAAGCCTAATGCCCCAACTTGTCTCTCTGTTTGGTATCTGTCTTGTCTCCCTCTGTTTGGTATCTTTCTTGTCTCTCTGTTTGGTATCTGTCTTGTCTCTCTCTGTTTGGTATCTGTCTTGTCTCTCTCTGGTATCTGTCTTGTCTCTGTTTGGTATGTCTCAAAACAAGCAAAAACCTTTGAAAATATTTGTGTTCATTTTTAGTACAAACTTTTACTGAAATGCATTTATTGAATATAAAAACTGGACTTCAAAAGAGAATAAGTTCAATGATGCAACAAAACAAATGTTTGTATTGGTTTATTTCAGCAAAAATAAAATATTGTTCAATATTCTTTTTCCCATTTTTAAATTATGAAAATCATCAACAGCAAATTGCGAATACAAAAACACATGATTTTAAATTATTTTTTAAACTTACACAAATTTACAAAAAGGTATAGGCAATAGAATTGGTCCAGTATCAAAATATGTCACAGTTTTAAATTCTGAAATAGTCACAACTGTTTCTAGTACATTAGAAAATTAACACTGGATTAAAAACTGGTAAAATATTTATTTTATTTCAGAACCATTATTCAGGACAAAAAAAATATCTGCATAACTAAAATTAATGTAACTAAAAAGAATCAATAAAATAGAAAGCAAAAAGATATTAGAAGCAGCAAGACCAACCCTTTGACAGATCTCATTGATGAAAAAGACAGTTTTTATCCAAGAAGCGCTAAAAAAACAATTTTCAAAAGAAACCAGAAGCTCAGAATAATAAGAATAATAATTACATAGCCAGAAAGATATATTGGATATGAAAATAAAAAAAATGAAGTGAAATAGCTTAAAAAACTTACAATCAGCTAAAATCTTCAAACTAAAGCTGAAAATTATCCTGCAAATCAACAATGTCTATGTAGACATTATTAGATTTCATGAGATTGTATCTCATGTACACATTATTAGATTTCATGAGATTGTATCTCATGTACACATTATTAGATTTCATGAGATTGTATCTCATGTACACATTATTAGATTTCATGAGATTGTTTCTCACTTAGGAAACAGATCAAATCACCACACAAATACAAAATGAACAGGTGGGGGGTGGGTATTTTTAATACCTTTGGTACACCTGTCAAAAAGGAAAACATGATGACAGTTGGAATAAAATAACTGTTTTTTAATACACTGTAAACATACACATACATACACACACATATACACAATATGGATGGGTTGAACTGTGCAGTCCCCACATAATGAATAATAAAGTGGCATAGCTAACAATATGAAAACTTGGTGGGGGCCCTCTATACTTACATATTGGCAGCCCCTTAAAACTGACAACTTGCTGTAGGGGCCCCTCTAAACAGACAACTTGCTGTGGGGGCCCCTCTAAAAAGACAAATTGCTGTTTGGACCCTCTAAACTGACAATTTTCTGTGGGGCCCCTCTATACTGACAACTAGGTGGGGCCCCTGTAAACCGACTATACTGACAACTTGCTGTGGGGCCCCTCTATATTGACAACTTGCTGTGGGGACCCTCTAAACTGACAACTAGGTGGGGCCCCTGTAAACCGACTGTGGGGCCCCTGTAAACAAACTGGAAGTGGGGGAAAGTCTCAATAATTATCAGTGGGTTAATACAGCACAGTAACGTACCATGCAGTACAGTAACATACCATGCAGTACAGTAACAAACCATACAGTACAGTAACATACCATACAGCACAGTAACATACCATACAGCACAGTTACATACCATCCAATACAGTAACATACCATCCAAGGTTTGAGTTTTTCTTTTTAATGATTTGGAATGTCATGACAAAGGAGATTTAATTCTAACAAAACAATGATTAACAATTGATGAAACTAAAATGTTGTCAAGTCTGCAGAAAGGAACAAAACAATGAAGAATAGTTGATGAGATACAAACATTTGTAAATCAACAATGGGAGTAAAAGAAAATGCATATAACAAGAAAAAAATTAAAAAAACTGAATCAGAACTTATACAAGAAACAAACATTTTATAAATTAAAAAAAGAAAGAGAAATAGTGAACAAACAAATGGTTTCTAATGAACTAGAAATTATGGCAGTAAAATTACAATATTTTTTTTTCTTCAGTAAAGTGTCAAAATCAAAAAAATACAGGCAAAACACATTTATCGCCTGAAGTCTGGAAATTATTTTTTTAAAACTGACCAATAGTTTATTTCCATTTTTTTCTTAATCCTTTACCAAAAAACAACAAAAGTGCCAGAAGGAAAATGTAAAAAGTGCTGACAAAGTATCGACACAAATAATTATAAATTACTGCATACTTTTACTGGAAAAGTATTGAAGCGAATGATGTGGAGCATTTCCAGATGAACGAATCACAATTTATAGATAAAGCAAATGTATAGGTCATCACCTTGACTGGTAGCAACCATTATGAACATGTCAAACAAAATTAACAATTGCATATGATATAAGTATTAGTTTTGATATGTTCATACACAAGAGGAAATGTTTTGTTACATCATCAGTAAGAATAAATTCACCTCGAAGAGTTTTCATTTCCTTTTATCACATATTGAAGACAATAAAAAAATATATAATGAATTTCTCTTTCTAAATGAATCAGAAACTTGAAAAATAAAATGCTTCGTCTAAAGAGACGAGTAAGTAACAAAAGGTTCTTGTTAAAGTATGAAAAAACAACACATGAATAATGATAATCACGGCACAATTAAAAAACTTGAAAGTTAAAAGTTGGCAAGTATATTTTTATAAATATATAATAAATACTTTTTTAAAATGAATACAGATTAATATTTTTAAAAATTAATATAAATAAATAAGAGAAAACAATAACTTTCAAAAAAGAAAATATTTTGATGTTCATACACTAGACATGACTATTTAGAATTGTTTGACATTATGGGTTACAGATTCAGTTTTATTTTTAAATGTAAGAAGTACTGACAATAAATAAATGTACTGACAATAAACAAATGTACTGACAGTAAATAAATGTACTGACAATAAACAAATGTACTGACAGTAAATAAATGTACTGACAATAAACAAATGTACTGTCATCTCAATAATTGAAATCAGAGGATGAACCGTAAGAGTAAAAAAAAAATTCCATTCAGATCAGAATCCAGATAGCAATGTTTTAAAACAACTATCCATTCAGATGAGAATCCAGATAGCAATGTTTCAAAACAACTATCCATTCAGATCAGAATCCAGATAGCAATGTTTCAAAACAACTATCCATTCAGATGAGAATCCAGATAGCAATGTTTCATAACAACTATCCATTCAGATCAGAATCCAGATAGCAATGTTTCAAAACAACTATCCATTCAGATCAAAATCCAGATAGCAATGTTTCAAAACAACCATTTAAATAACAGTGAATGAAGGTGAGATTCATGAGAACAAAATGGAATCAAAGTAAAAGACAAATGGCAATCTCTTTCAGGTTGTGCTGACGTTGTGCTTGGTTAGGCTATCACAAGTGGCTCATCATCAGAGAAACCCTGTATCATTGGTTCATCATTATCTGGTGAGTGAAAGCAGAATAAAGAATGAGATCAACAACTAAAGAGAATATATTCATTAAATTTTTTTTTAAAGTTATTTTAATATAGAGCCATTGAGGCTTTTAATAGCATTTAAAAATGAAGATGAAAAATAAACTTTCTTTACCCAAGTCATCGGAGAACGTTGTCGTCCCAGACTGGATATTGTAATGACTGTTGGCGAAGGCTAGGAAGCTGCGCTGGAGCCTCTTGTGCCTGACGATGAACATGACCAGGCCGACGCTGAGGGCCACCACCACGACAGACACCGGGACGAGAATGGCCACCAGATTGGTTTTGCTGATGGAGATCTCATCAGATTTACTCTCAGAGTACACCACTGGAGACAAGGGGAAACAATAACTATTCTTTATCACATTTAAAAGTGAAGTAGTCACACATTAACAGTGAAGTTGTCACACATTAACAGTGAAGTCTTTTTTCCTGCCTGATTTCATTTGTCTGTAGATTTGTAACTTAAAGTAAGCTGTATATAAAATGTTTACTGGGGCAAATTTCTAGTAGAGAAATTTTTTTTTTTAAATTCAATAAACATGCTTGAAGATCTTTTTTTTCCAATATAAGTTTTCTGTTATTAAATCAACTTACGTGAAAATTCTTCAGCATCCGATACTGCCAGCTTGTTCCCTGATTTCCCCATCACTTCTACTGTAAAGAAGTATGTGCCATCATGGGGTAAGGTCAACTTTAGTTCATAGTCTGAAGTGTGATTTTCAAACTCCAGATTATATCCCTTGGTGTGGACTACAAACTCCTGCAACAAATTTTACAATTCAAAGTTGTTTTTTTATTAACTACAGTGCTGCTTGATGCTAAATAAAATTGAAAAAAAAAATACACTACACAAAGTCTCATGATAAATTATAAAAATTTCCTGACTGAACTACAGTTAGTCCATTTATCTTTTTTCATGATTTTATAAAATGTATGACGGGACATTTTCAGCCATTCTCTGAATGAAATATTATTTAAATACTTGGAAACAGAAATATTCCCATAAACTTAAAATCCCATATGAAATAATAATTCAATAACTGGAAACAGAAATTCTCCAATAAACTTAAAATTGCCTGTGAAATAATAATTTATCCATCTCAAAACAAAATAAAAATTGCTTAATTTAATTTTTTTTCCTCTAAAACATTGAATGAGTCAATCTTATGGAAACAAATCCAATTAGTCACATGGTAAAGTCTCATTGTAAAGTCTCATTGTATAAAGAGTTTAACTCATAACATCAGACCTAACAAATAAATTAGGTAGAAAGTTAAAGTCATGCTCTCATGTAGCCTATAAAGTCACCTTAAAGTCAGAATGACTTTGAGCTTGTGGCCAGGCCCAGGTGATGTGAACGGACAGACCTCCGACAGATTTCACAACCAGATTGTAAGGACCTTCTCTGGATGCTGTGAAATGAAGAAACATGAAACTGTATGAATGAAACATGAAACTGTATGAATGAAACATGAAACTGTATTATCAAACATGAAACTGTATGAATGAAACATGAAACTGTATGAATGAAATATGAAACTGTATGAATGAAACATGAAACTGTATGAATTAAACATGAAACTGTATGAATGAAACATGAAACTGTATGAATGAAACATGAAACTGTATGAAAGAAACATGAAACTGTATGAATGAAACATGAAACTGTATGAATGAAACATGAAACTGTATTATCAAACATGAAACTGTATGAATGAAACATGAAACTGTATGAATGAAATATGCCACTGGTGTCAGGCTGTGTATTTGAGTTTGTGTATTTGATTTTGTGTATTTGAGTTTGTGTATTTGATTTTGTGTATTTGAGTTTGTGTATTTGATTTTGTGTATTTGAGTTTGTGTATTTGTGTTTGTGTATTTGAGTTTGTGTATTTGAGTTTGTGTATTTGAGTTTGTGTATTTGAGTTTGAGTATTTGAGTTTGTGTAATCAGCGCCTATGCTGATGCATGTGTGGGTGTGATAGTGATAGGGAGAAAATCATGGAGTGTATAAAGGAAATCAGTTTTGTACAAAAATCGTGTAGTGTATAAAGGAAATCAGTTTTGTGAAAAAATCATGGAGTGCATAAAGGAAATCAGTTTTGTGAAAAAATCATGGAGTGTATAAAGGAAATCAGTTTTGTAAAAAAATCATGGAGTGTATAAAGGAAATCAGTTTTGTAAAAAAAATCATGGAATGTATAAAGGAAATCAGTTTTGTAAAAAAAATCATGGAGTGTATAAAGGAAATCAGTTTTGTAAAAAAAAGCAGTAGGTGGCACAAACTTGAAAGCGGGGAAACTGACAGAGTTTAATTCTAAGCAGACTCCTCTAGCTAAGTGTGGCTCTCAATGGACCCATGTCTAACCAGATGAATACATAAGACAATGTAATGAAAATGAAAACACGAACATAAGTTGGAAGTCAGAGATTTCTTCAGTGAAATAATAAAATGCAATGTCTCTTTGTAAGACTTAAAGTAAGTAATCCTTACATTTTATGTATTCAAGATGTAATTATTTACAACAAATAAATGCTTTATTAACTCAGCATGTTGCCTTCAGTATTTAAATATCATGCAATTAAACATGAAATAAACTTAAGTCTATAACTGCTAAGTTTTTTTTTCTTTTATTCTGCAAACTGACCCCTACACAATCCTCCCTCACCACTGGTCACTAAGATAAATCTCACCCCTACACAATCCTCCATCACCACTGGTCACTAAGATGGATCTGACCCCTACACAATCCTCCATCACCAATGGTCACTAAGATGGATCTGACCCCTACACAATCCTCCCTCACCATTGGTCACTAAGATGGATCTGACCCCTACACAATCCTCCCTCATCATTGGTCACTAAGATGGATCTGACCCCTACACAATCTTCCCTCACCACTGGTCACTAAGATGGATCTGACCCCTACACAATCTTCCCTCACCATTGGTCACTAAGATGGATCTGACCCTACACAATCCTCCCTCACCATTGGTCACTAAGATGGATCTGACCCCTACACAATCCTCCCTCATCATTGGTCACTAAGATGGATCTGACCCCTACACAATCCTCCCTCACCATTGGTCACTAAGATGGATCTGACACCTACACAATCCTCCCTCACCATTGGTCACTAATACGGATCAGACCCCTACACAATCCTCCCTCACCATTGGTCACTAAGATGGATCTGTCTGTGTAAAAAAAAGATATTTTACGCTCGCTAGGCAAAATATTTAAACTCAATGAATGCAACTTACGTATATGTACTGAGAACTCTTCACTATTACGAGAACCAGCCAGGTTTGATCTGACAGTAAAATAGTATGTCTGTCCAGGCAAGACATTTTTCACTTCATAGATCACTTCAGACACCATGAACTCAGGAGTGACGAGATCTTGAACTAGTTCAACTGTCTTGACTTGTATGATGTAGCTCTGCATATAATAAACACATAATATACCAGACAGGTCAAATACAGTATGAAACAGGTCAAAACATATACATTTGTCGATTTTATTTTCATCTACACAGTTGCATATTACTAAGAAGTCCTTGTAATTTTGGTATCATTACCACAGTCTAGGATTGGTATCATTACAACAGCCTATGATTGGTATCATTACCACAGCCTATGATTGGTATCATTACCACAGCCTATGATTGGTATCGTTACCACAGCCTATGGTTGGTATCATTACCACAGCCTATGATTGGTATCATTACCACAGCCTATGATTGGTATCATTACCACAGCCTATGATTGGTATCATTACCACAGCCTATGATTGGTATCATTACCACAGCCTATGGTTGGTATCATTACCACAGCCTATGATTGGTATCATTACCACAGCCTATGATTGGTATCATTACCACAGCCTATGATTGGTATCATTACCACAGCCTATGGTTGGTATCATTACCACAGCCTATGATTGGTATCATTACCCCAGCCTATGATTGGTATCATTACCACAGCCTATGATTGGTATCATTACCACAGCCTATGATTGGTATCATTACCACAGCCTATGATTAATTTTACCACAATTATGTTAGAAGTCTCATTTTTCACTGCTCTGTAAATGTTTTTGATGGTTTTAGCACTGCCCAATGATTGATTCACTAATACTTCCCTATTGATGGTATTAGCACTGCCCAATGATTGATTCACTAATACTTCCCTATTGATGGTATAAGCACTGCCCAACGATTGATTCACTAATACTTCCCTATTGATGGTATTAGCACTGCCCAGTGGTTGATTCACTAATACTTCCGTATTGATGGTATTAGCACTGCCCAACGATTGTTTCACTAATACTTCCTTATTGATGGGATTAGCACTGCCCAAAGATTGATTCACTAATACTTCCCTATTGATGATTTTAGCACTGCCCAATGATTGATTTACTAATACTTCCCTATTGATGGTATTAGCACTGCCCAGTGGTTGATTCACTAATACTTCCCTATTGATGGTATTAGCACTGCCCAATGGTTGATTCACTAATACTTCCCTATTGATGGTATTAGCACTGCCCAATGATTGATTCACTAATACTTCCCTATTGATGGTATTAGCACTGCCCAATGATTGATTCACTAATACTTCCTTATTGATGGTATTAGCACCGCCCAATGATTGATTCACTAATACTTCCCTATTGATGGTATTAGCACTGCCCAATGGTTGATTCACTAATACTTCCCTATGAATATTATTGATACCACTTTTCTCTATGAGTACCATTACCGCTTTGCATTTGTTTCCATGGTGGAAAAAAAAAGTGATTAAATAGGTCAATGGTTTACTTACAATGTTTCTCTCCATCTGGTGGCAGGATGACCTCCAGGTCAACACGACACTGTCCGTGTCTAGTTCATCATCGTGCAATGATATCCCCATCAAATCTTTAGGTGCTGCCAACAAATCTGAAAGGGAACAGCCATCTAATAAATGTATCGTCAAGTGAAATGCAGACAGTGTCATCGGGGCAGATGAAGTGTAGAATTCATCTGCTTCTATAACCCAGGCACATGAAGGGATTGTGTGGTTAGCGCAATGCCCACCGAGGATCGAACCCAGAACGCTCAGGTACACAGTCAAGTATATACACCACTGGGCCATTCGTCCCACTTATGGTTGAATAACTTGCGGCTAAATGATAGGATTAAATAGTATTACGTTTAAATAGTACCTGGTTGAGTGATAAAATTCTCCAGGGCAGAGAATGGACAATACGGCGAGTGTGGCCTGATCCAGACAAAGTAGTTCTCACATGCGTACAGACCAACGAGTTCAGTGCTGGTCTGGTAAACTTCCATCCCTGGCTGAGCTTTGGTCTTGTCATGTGTGTAATACACGTAGTACACCTTCACAGAAATACAACCAAAGAACATGATACATTTACCATTCAATTATTTGAATACAACCAAAGAACATGATACATTTACCATTCAATTATTTTTTTTTTACGTATGCAGAATATTACAGACAAGTTTGTTCTGTAGGTAATTTTACAGCTTCTTAAAATACATTTTTATTTAAAGTGTTATTTAAGTATTCTTGGGGGGGGGGGGGGGAATTTTTGTTGACCGTTCATTATGCAATCTATTATTTACTTTTAAATGCTTCATAAAATTTTTGGTTCAACATATGAAGTTAAAGACAAAACTTTATCATTATTCTACAGAAGTAAAAACAAATCATTTTGTAACGCATGAAAACTTGATACTTACGCTGGCAGCTCCTTCTCTTAGACTAAATGAAACCAAGACACTGGTGGGGCCAGTTTTAGTTAAAGTTGGACGACTTAGTTTGGGCTGAGTACCTGAAAGAGTCAACGCCCATTCTTAACAACTAAATTAAGAATTTGATTTTGAAATGTGGCAAACGACTGGAGAAGAAAAAAAAAAGCTAAACCAGCGATAACGGTTTTTTTATTAAATGTATCTGAGCCTGTGGGCTTTTAGTTGGACTGACCGTTGAGTCGGACATTCTTTGAGTACCAGGATGGACCATAACTTAAGTCCTTATGCTTGGCCTGAATAGAAAACTGGAACTCGGTTTGCGGACAGAGACCATCAACTGGACAATGAAATATAGAAATGAGATAAAAAAAATAGTTGATATGAAAATAAAGAGGAACTTTGGGTCAGAATTTCATTTGATAAAGCCAGGTAATAAAATGTGAACAGGTAATAAAATGTGAACAGGTAATAAAATGTGAACAGGTAATAAAATGTGAACAGGTAATAAAAAATAATTTATAATAATAAAAAATTGAAAAAAAGTTTTTTTTAAAAAATCAATGCAAGGCCTAGATAAAGATTTACTATTTGTTTTCACTCATGGGACATTTTTTTCATCTCAACAAAATCCAAGAGTGCAATGGCTGTGGGAAGACATTGGTAGGTGACTAGCACAACATCTAGCACAACACCTAGCACAACAGGTAGCCATTTTAAGCTGGGTGGACTTGGGAACTTTATTATAGAACCATTTATTATATAAGATTAATAAACAGCCATGTATGTTTGATAAACAGTCTTAAAGTGATGCATGTTTGATAAACAGTCTTAACGCTCAACGTTCGTAGCATTGACTTTTTGACCACCGGTGGTCGACAATTTCTTGTATGTTATAATTCTTTATATTTTTACTTTTGGTCAATTTTTTTAATGTTTTATTATATATGTGCAACGCCGACCCTGGGATACAGTGGCAAAGAAAAATCGATTTTTTTATTTTTGTAAAAATGTGGTACTTGGTAAAATATTCCAAGTTTGGGTTGAAAAAAGATATAATGCACTAGGAATCTTTGTCGCTGCAGCTCCCTTTTTTGACAAAATGGAAAAAAAAGGAGTGCTTCGCGCGTATTTGAGGCCGGGCTGTTTGGTGACTAAGCATGATTTCTTGGTAAAAGTGAAATTTGGTGATTTTTTTTTATATGAGAGGGGTGACAAAAGTGATCAACTTTTAAATAAATATAATATGCTTAGAAAAACAAATAAATGGTGGAAAACTTTATTTTTTTATTCATTTAAATGTGTTTCCTGTCACTTATAATAATAATATAGAAATTTTAATGATCAATTTTGTCTTGTCTAACATTGTGTGAAAATTATATGTCTTTTTTCACTCTAGAGGCATCAGTCCTTATTTTTTTTTCCAATTTCTATAGTATCATTTAAAGTTGAATAAAAAAAATTATCATAATTTTACGTCCAAACTTATTTATGTTTTGTACAAATGAATAATGCTTATGTAAATAATAAAGATTTTGTTTAAATTCTTCATACCTTTTTTTTTTATTCTTACTGTTTGTGATGTATTTGTATTTTTAGTATAAAAAAATAATAAAAAAAATCATTTACACTATAATTTTACAAAATTAAAAATTTATATTATATCAAAAGTTTTATATCATTAAATAGCTTATTCATTTCTAAATTCAACGATGTATAACTTCACTAGGTAGCTTATAACATAATGAAAAATGCCTAGTTTTACAAAACACCCTGCAATCAGCTTAAAAGAATGGCCGAAAATGAACTACAGTTGAGAGTTAAAGTGATGCATGTTTGATAAACAGTCTTAAAGTGATGTATGTTTAATAGACAGTCTTAACGTGATGCATGTTTGATAAACAGTCTTAAAGTGATGTATGTTTAATAAACAGTCTTAAAAAAAAGAGCACTAATTGTTCCTCTGAAGTACAAAAATGTTTGTATCAATTTCACTTTTGCTTTAGATGGTCTTTTTAGAAATGCCAGATGGTGAGGAGGAATTTAACACAATAATAATGAAAAAAATAAACAAAATATAATAAAACAATGGAAAAAAAAGAAAATATAACAAAATGTAAAACAACATTGCTATACATATCTCTGGTCTCCATACATTTGCTATACACATCTCTGGTCTCCATACATTGCTATACAAATCTCTGGTCTCCAATCAGCCTATTAAATATTATTTTCAGACCACAAAACACTTACTTGTCACATTGAAAGTTTTCTTATCCAAATCTTTCCTGAGTTCCTGGATGACAGACGCTGGTATTTCTTCAGTCCCTGTATAATGACGATGAACTGTCACCCTGTATCCATCTGCCTTGTCATCCCCTTCCCATTTCAGTGTGACTCTGGTGTTGGAGACAGCCTCAATATTTATTTTCAGGTCTTTAGCTTCCAGTGGATCTATGAATACACGCTTCACCTCTGAGGATGATCCTAATCCAGCTGAAGTCCTGCCAACAACCTATGTAAATTGTACAAAATTTTTTAAGCAACAAATTTCAACAGTTTATTGAATGAAGAAATACTTGAATCAAATGTACAGATTATTAATAAAATTCCTTAAAAAATAATTCTGGATTTAATATTTCTACTAAAAATAGATTAGAAAAGATGAGCCAATCATAAAATGACAAAATAAAATATTATTAAAATTTGACAAATGGGTGGCCATCAGAGTATATAGCTTGGCTGTCAACCTGTATCGGGTTTGATCATCTGTGAGAACCAAGGGAATTTTAGCAGCATATATAGCTTGGCTGTCAACCTGTATCGGGTTTGATCATCTGTGAGAACCAAGGGAATTTTAGCAGCATATATAGCTTGGCTGTCAACCTGTATCGGGTTTGATCATCTGTGAGAACCAAGGGAATTTTAGCAGCATATATAGCCTGGCTGTCAACCTATAATCGGGTTTGATCATATGTGAGAACCAAAGGAATTTTAGCAGATGAAATTTGGTGTAAAACCCTTCGAGTCCACTCAGCTTTAACTGGGTTCCTGATATTAGTTGGGGGGTCAAGGTGGTTGGCAGCTGTGCTAACCTTACCATCCCTACAAATGATTGGTTACAGAAACAGATGAATTCTACATATCATCTGCTCTGTTGGCCCATATGGACTAAGGGCACTTTAAATAGAATGACAAATATCATGGACTGAGGCCTGATTCAAAAAAAGAATGCACTAGTAAATTAAAATGCTCAAAGAATAGTTTATACTTTTTTCAAAGTATAAAGTCAAATGCCTAGTGACAAAAAATTTTAATAAATTACCCAGAAGTTAAATGTTTTGTTTTTCTCAATCTTCTCATAAACTGTCAGTTGTAAATTCTGAGGGCTGGACTGTGTTTGAAGGAAAACATCAGATTTGGGTTTGTTCTGTCTGTCCACCTCTTGATAAAAAACCTGACAAGGAAAATATTTTAAGTTTTAAAGAAAAACAAAACATTGACATAAAATTTTTTTTTAAATCTAGAGTCAAACATTGACATCAAAAATTTTTTTTTTAATCTAGAGTCAAACATTGACATCAAAAATTTTTTTTTTAATCTAGAGTCAAACATTGACATAAAATTTTTTTTTTTAAATCTAGAGTCAAACATTGACATCAAAAATTTTTTTTTTAAAATCTAGAGTCAAACATTGACATAAATTTTTTTTTTTAAATCTAGAGTCAAACATTGACATAAAATTTTTTTTGAAATCTAGAGTCAAACATTGACATCTAAAATTTTTTTTTTAAATCTAGAGTCAAACATTGACATAAATTTTTTTTTTTAAATCTAGAGTCAAACATTGACATAAAATTTTTTTTTAAATCTAGAGTCAAACATTGACATAAAATTTTTTTTTAAATCTAGAGTCAAACATTGACATCAAAAATTTTTTTTTTAAATCTAGAGTCAAACATTGACATCAAAAATTTTTTTTTACATCTAGAGTCAAACATTGACATAAATTTTTTTTTTTTAAATCTAGAGTCAAACATTGACATAAAATTTTTTTTTAAATCTAGAGTCAAACATTGACATAAAATTTTTTTTTACATCTAGAGTCAAACATTGACATAAATTTTTTTTTTTTAAATCTAGAGTCAAACATTGACATAAAATTTTTTTTTAAATCTAGAGTCAAACATTGACATAAAATTTTTTTTTTTAAATCTAGAGTCAAACATTGACATCAAAATTTTTTTTTTAAATCTAGAGTCAAACATTGACATCAAAAATTTTTTTTTTAAATCTAGAGTCAAACATTGACATAAATTTTTTTTTTTAAATCTAGAGTCAAACATTGACATAAAATTTTTTTTTAAATCTAGAGTCAAACATTGACATAAAATTTTTTTTTAAATCTAGAGTCAAACATTGACATCAAAAATTTTTTTTTTAAATCTAGAGTCAAACATTGACATCATAAATTTTTTTTTACATCTAGAGTCAAACATTGACATAAAATTTTTTTTTTTAAATCTAGAGTCAAACATTGACATAAAATTTTTTTTTAAATCTAGAGTCAAACATTGACATAAAATTTTTTTTTAAATCTAGAGTCAAACATTGACATCAAAAATTTTTTTTTTAAATCTAGAGTCAAACATTGACATCAAAAATTTTTTTTTAAATCTAGAGTCAAACATTGACATAAATTATTTTTTTTAAATCTAGAGTCAAACATTGACATCTAAAATTTTTTTTTTAATCTAGAGTCAAACATTGACATAAAATTTTTTTTTTTAAATCTAGAGTCAAACATTGACATCAAAAATTTTTTTTTTTAAATCTAGAGTCAAACATTGACATCAAAATTTCTTTTTTACATCTAGAGTCAAACATTGACATAAAATTTTTTTTTTAAATCTAGAGTCAAACATTGACATCAAAAATTTTTTTTTTTAATCTAGAGTCAAACATTGACATCAAAAATTTTTTTTTTAATCTAGAGTCAAACATTGACATCAAATTTTTTTTTTAAATCTAGAGTCAAACATTGACATCAAAAATTTTTTTTTTTAAATCTAGAGTCAAACATTGACATCAAAAATTTTTTTTTTAATCTAGAGTCAAACATTGACATAAAATTTTTTTTTTTAAATCTAGAGTCAAACATTGACATCAAAAATTTTTTTTTTAATCTAGAGTCAAACATTGACATAAAATTTTTTTTTTTAAATCTAGAGTCAAACATTGACATCAAAAATTTTTTTTTTTAAATCTAGAGTCAAACATTGACATCAAAATTTCTTTTTTACATCTAGAGTCAAACATTGACATAAAATTTTTTTTTTAAATCTAGAGTCAAACATTGACATCAAAAAATTTTTTTTTTAATCTAGAGTCAAACATCGACATCAAAAATTTTTTTTTTAATCTAGAGTCAAACATTGACATCAAATTTTTTTTTTAAATCTAGAGTCAAACATTGACATCAAAAATTTTTTTTTTTAAATCTAGAGTCAAACATTGACATAAATTTTTTTTTTTAAATCTAGAGTCAAACATTGACATAAAATTTTTTTTTAAATCTAGAGTCAAACATTGACATCGAAAATTTTTTTTTTAAATCTAGAGTCAAACATTGACATCAAAAATTTTTTTTTAAATCTAGAGTCAAACATTGATATAAATTTTTTTTTTTTAAATCTAGAGTCAAACATTGACATAAAATTTTTTTTTAAATCTAGAGTCAAACATTGACATAAAATTTTTTTTTAAATCTAGAGTCAAACATTGACATAAAATTTTTTTTTAAATCTAGAGTCAAACATTGACATCAAAAATTTTTTTTTAAATCTAGAGTCAAACATTGACATCAAAAATTTTTTTTTACATCTAGAGTCAAACATTGACATAAATTTTTTTTTTTTAAATCTAGAGTCAAACATTGACATAAAATTTTTTTTTAAATCTAGAGTCAAACATTGACATAAATTTTTTTTTTAAATCTAGAGTCAAACATTGACATCAAAAATTTTTTTTTTAAATCTAGAGTCAAACATTGACATCAAAAATTTTTTTTTTTAATCTAGAGTCAAACATTGACATCAAAAATTTTTTTTTTAATCTAGAGTCAAACATTGACATCAAATTTTTTTTTTAAATCTAGAGTCAAACATTGACATCAAAAATTTTTTTTTTTAAATCTAGAGTCAAACATTGACATAAATTTTTTTTTTTAAATCTAGAGTCAAACATTGACATAAAATTTTTTTTTAAATCTAGAGTCAAACATTGACATCAAAAATTTTTTTTTTTAAATCTAGAGTCAAACATTGACATCAAAAATTTTTTTTTAAATCTAGAGTCAAACATTGATATAAATTTTTTTTTTTTAAATCTAGAGTCAAACATTGACATAAAATTTTTTTTTAAATCTAGAGTCAAACATTGACATCAAAATTTTTTTTTTTAAATCTAGAGTCAAACATTGACATCAAAAATTCTTTTTTACATCTAGAGTCAAACATTGACATAAAATTTTTTTTTTTAAATCTAGAGTCAAACATTGACATAAATTTTTTTTTTTAAATCTAGAGTCAAACATTGACATCAAAATTTTTTTTTTTAAATCTAGAGTCAAACATTGACATCAAAAATTCTTTTTTACATCTAGAGTCAAACATTGACATAAAATTTTTTTTTTTAAATCTAGAGTCAAACATTGACATAAATTTTTTTTTTTAAAATCTAGAGTCAAACATTGACATAAAATTTTTTTTTAAATCTAGAGTCAAACATTGACATCAAAAATTTTTTTTTTAAATCTAGAGTCAAACATTGACATCAAAAATTCTTTTTTACATCTAGAGTCAAACATTGACATAAAATTTTTTTTTTTAAATCTAGAGTCAAACATTGACATAAAATTTTTTTTTAATCTAGAGTCAAACATTGACATCACAAATTTTTTTTTTAAATCTAGAGTCAAACATTGACATCAAAAATTTTTTTTTAAATCTAGAGTCAAACATTGACATAAAATTTTTTTTTTTAAATCTAGAGTCAAACATTGACATCAAAAATTCTTTTTTACATCTAGAGTCAAACATTGACATAAAATTTTTTTTTTTAAATCTAGAGTCGAACATTGACATAAAATTTTTTTTTTTAAATCTAGAGTCAAACATTGACATAAAATGGTTTTTTTAAATCTAGGGTCTTCTTAATGAATTTTAATAACTGACTCCCTTAAATAAACAACTGCAAAATATACATTGCAGATGAATGCAGACTCCAGACACTGTTTAACATTCGGTCAATGGGTTTTACGTTCACAATTGGCTTTCAATAGTACTAAAAATGTTTCCTTCCACAATTCAAAATTAACTTTTTATATACAATAAAAAAATTAGACCACCCACCATATGATTACACCTATGTGTACACATAGCAGCAAATATTACTACACATTTGTTACTATATGATACACCTATGTGTACACATAGAAGCAAATATTACTACACATTTGTTACTATATGATACACCTATGTGTACACATAGCAGCAAATATTACTACACATTTGTTACTATATGATACACCTATGTGTACACATAGAAGCAAATATTACTACACATTTGTTACTATATGATACACCTATGTGTACACATAGAAGCAAATATTACTACACATTTAGTACTAAACCGTCATCTTACGACATATTCCAAAATCGGACCGTTGGGTGACTGAGGCTTCTCCCAAGTGACATTGACACCAAACAGCTGGCCATCTTTCTCTATACGAACCGTTGTTTCCACATGCAATGGCTCTGACGGCACTAGGAAATAAACAATGTGACCCTTTTACTGGAAGAAAGTTTTTCATTGGACGGTTTTTATTATTTCTACAAACGTTTCAACTAACATACTTACTGAAAGATTTCAATGAGATATTATTTAGGAATATAGATATAACATACTTACTGAAAGATTTCAAAGAGATATTATTTAGGAATATAGATATAACATACTTACTGAAAGATTTCAATGAGATATTATTTAGGATTATAGATGTAACACAAAAATAAGTAAATAATGAGTAAGTCATTCAAAACGTACACCCATCTTTGGTTGTCAACTCCAAGTTATTGAATGGACAATATCTTGACTTCCGGATTTCTTGAAACAAAACAAAATAGTAGGTGGTGGCAGGCAGAAGGTGTTCAACTTTGAAATCTGAATTGCTCCTTGAGATGTTGTGCCAGGTCAAGTTGACCCAAGGTTTATAGCCCTCCTTGACACTGACAATAGAAAGATAAACTAAGTTGATAAAGTGATGACGCCGACAGTAGAAACATAAACTTCAACTAGTAAAGAAATTTTGTTAAAATCTCTCCTTAAAGCAGATCCTATATGAATATTGTTCGGATGTTCAGCTGTTAAGAAACAATAATTCCTCACTTTCAAGAGCAAAACATTTTTTTGGCAAAAAAATATCTAAAAACTATAATTCCGAAATAAAAATACATGGGAAGGCAATGTGCTAAAATGAACCTACTTATAATTAAACATATTACATAGACAAATATTTGTATAAATATGACCAAATCTAAAAACACTAACAAACTGTCCTTTTAGAAGATATATTAAATATATTTGGAAAAGCTACATTATTACTAAAACAATATATTCATGGAAAGGTCACCCAAATAAAATAAAGGGTAGCCTAAGAGACTGAGCCTCCAATATTGAATCCTCAATGTTTGACTTTCATTGTGCAACACTTACGCATACGAGATGAAATCCAGCTTCAACGAATAAAACTCAACACTGTCATTCCTGACGTCTTGATCAAAAGTGGAGCTTGTCAGTGCCATGCAATCTGTAACAAAGGAAAACTAATAATTATAATATTCCCACAAAAAAAGAGCATAAAAACTGTCACTATATCAACACAAGACAAAACATGAATATAACATTTTTGAAAATATATTTTTACCAAGCTATTTTTTATAATATTTGTTAAAAAATACTGGTTCAAAATTTAATAGCCTGCTACAGAATAAAACAGCTAGTGATTTGAAAATTATTTCAGTTTTTACATATTTTAATAGATTAGCTCACAAAGCCTGAAGGAAAATAAAAAACAGTATTCAGTCAGGTTTATAAAAATAAAAAAATAATGATAGTTCAGCCCAGAAAGTGAGATTAAAATATGTTAAAGCTGTACCATCACAGTCTGACTCATCCCGGCCACTTCCGTCACAATCTTTCTTGCTGTCGCAGACTTGAACCCAAGACACACAAGTCATTGGAGCATTGTTACACTTGAACTGACCATCCTTACATGTGTAGTTGGCTGAGGAGAGATTGCATTCATTCCTTCATTTTACATGTAAATCAGGCAATTGAGTACAAAAAAACTGTACTAAAAAAAATACCTGACTTACTTAAATACCTGACTAACTTAAATACCCGACAAACTTAAATACCTAACTTAAATACCCGACTAACTTAAATATTAAATACCTGACTAACTTAAATACCTGACTAACTTAAATACCTGACTAACTTAAATATTAAATACCTGACTAACTTAAATACCTGACTAACTTAAATACCTGACTAACTTAAATACCTGACTAACTTAAAAAGGAAATATATAATTATGATTTTTAATTTCAGGATTATGGATAATAATTACGTTTTAAAAAAAGAATAACTTCATTCTAAAGTTTATAAGGTTAGATAAATGCACACCTATATTTTTTTTTCACTTTAAAATTTCTATTTGGAACTCAAGTCTGATACGACAACTAATAACTATGCAAGCTTGAAAATATTTATTAAAAATTGCACTGATACAAGAAAGAAGCGAAGATGAAAAGGCCTGGGGACTTCTTTAAACATTTTAAAACAGGATTTCCATGATCAAATAAAATATAAAATATTTCAAACTTACCTGATATAACTCCATCACCTATAAAAAAAAAAGTGTTTTTTTTTTTTAAAAACTCAACTAAATACAATGTATACTGTCAAATGTGTAATACATGTACATGTATTTATTTTAATACATTTTTTGGCTAACTCCTCTACTGAGCAGTATAACCTATTTTCCATATATATTTTAGTGAACACAATTTTAAAAGATTATAAAAGCCTAAAACAGAGGTGGGCAAATATTTTGAATCGTGGCCACATTGGTTTCATAAATTTAATCTGCTGGCCGGAAAAAGAACAGTTGGATTTAGTATTGACATAACATATAGGCTAGTGGCTGTGCTTCACTCTGAAACGATTGGCAGGTAGGATTAAAGTGTCTGGTTGGCCAGATTTGGCCAGCAGACATTAGTTCACCCTTAACTGGCCTAGACTAATGAAAAAAAATTCAGTGATTTGTGAATGGACACGTGTACAAAACAAAAGAACAGTTTTCTTTTTAAGCTGGCAGACGAAGGACATTATTCAAACATTTAAACGTTAAAACCAAACAAAATATCTCATGGAGTCTGAACCCTAAATCTCCAAGTGAACAGCTGATTGTCTTGTCATAAGGCTAAAATATGACACATACAGAATGTTGTTTAAATTATATAGGACGCCATCACAATTAGACTAAAATAGAACAACTCACATTTATTGCTCTTTGTGTACCGCTGGGCTTCTGAAATTGACCTACATAAGCCTGGTGAGTAAGTATTTGAAGAATATCATCAAGATGGATGAATCATTTTAAATCTTTTTTTTAAAACTGTTAAGTACCGTATTTCAATTTATAAGTTTTGTGATCAAATAATGTAACAGATAAATGAGACACACACACACACACACACACAAACACACTCCAACGTACACACACACAGACTCAAACGTACACACACACACACACTCAAACGTACACACACACACACACTCCAACGTACCACTGTCAGGAATATAAACACCACAAGCTGGGTTGCTACAACATGTCAACTTATATCCGTTGAAGTTTGAACAGTTCACATCTGAAAACAAAGAAGCCAACAAAAATTAAAACTTAAAAAAAGAAACACCATTAAGAATATTTCCCCAACATTTTGTTCACAAGTAAAAAAAAAAAAATTTAATTCACAATTAATGGAAAAAAATTAAAGGAAACTGTATTTTATTTAATTTAGTTCATATTTATTTGAAATTATTTTGTACATTTTTAGGCTGTTAAAATAAAAAAACTCAAAAAAAAATTTGTTGTTTATATGTCAAGTACCATTAGTAAAGAACTTAATTTCTAAACAAATGAAATACAGAACTGAAGAAATTTTTTTTACTTTCTTTTTTTCTTCTATTTAAATTTTAAAAAAAAAAATCTCTCTTTTATAAAAAAATGAGTGAATGCGTCCAATACTGGAAATATAATAACCATGAAGGAATAAAGGGAGTCTGAAAAAGAAATGTGTTAGATGGACTCACTGGAAGTGTAGTTACAGCCCGATTCATCCGATCCATCGAGACAGTCAACAACCTTATTGCAGCGTTTGTACATGGAAATGCATCCACCATCAAGATGACATTTGAACTCTGACAAAGCGCACTCTGTGGTATCTGAAGAAAATGTCACAAAGTAAGTAAAACATTCAAATGTGTCTAAGTGTAGTAAAGATATCAGCGACTAAAGAGATGACATTATGGATTGCAATGGAGAAAATGTAATTCTGTTCATTCACTATTAATTGACTAGCAATTCAAAATACAAAAAAAATATTTAATAAAAAAAAAAATATTTTCATTCCAAAGTTTTCTTCAAAAATCTGACCAAAGTGATCGCTGAATGAAACAGGCAACTCAAAAAATAAATTTCACAAAGTGCACGCTTGAAGGAAATAACTTGAATTCATCTAAGGGCAGCTTCAGAAATAAATCAACCCCTGGAAAAGAACTTACTGCCGCAGTGTCTTTCATCATCCCCCCTGTAGCAGTCTGGGGTGCCATCGCACACCCAGTTTTTACTGATGCATGTCACCCCTCCATGGAACGCCTCTTCACACTGGTACTCCAGGCTGCTGCAGGTGTGTGGTCCAGGTGTCCAAGGTGTCGTGGAGGGGGGCAAGGTATCCAGATCAAAATCACCTGTCAGTGAGTGGTGATGGGGTAAGTTAAATGGTTTTGTGAGTTAAATTATTTCTGATGATACATGCATAGAAAAAGTACACATAGAGGAAAATTAAAAATTTGTATCTAACAAAACTGTATAACAGTGCTTTTGGTATTATTATAAGGAATTGTGTCATATCATTATTTGGAACTCAAGTGGGATACGACAACTAATAACTATGCAAGCTTGAAAATATTTATTAAAAATTGCACTGATACAAGAAAGAAGTGAAGATGAATTAGGTTGTAACTCAGTTTGGTTGGAAACAATTATAAATTACTGGAGTAAAAGTAAAGGATCACATAATACACAAACAAGCACTTGTAAAAGGCAATTATTTTCAGCGGTTTGTGCAGAGACGGAAGTGAGTATTTATAGAACTATGGCATGTTCTGCTCTGTTTGATCTCCAGATCACCTGACCACAACAGTAGGTCAGGAAGCCAAGTCTACTTTATCTAAATGTTACGTAAATAATATAACAAGTCTAACAAATGGCACATATACTTACATCCTTCTTCATCGGAGCTGTCCCCGCAGTCGTCAACACCATTGCAAATATCGAAGAAACTGACACAAGCATTGTTATGACATCTGTGGTAAAAGAAGCCGCACTCATGAGGCCTAGGTCGATATGTCGTAGTAGCCATGGTAACGCCTAATAGTAACAAACACCAAAATCTAAGTGTATCAAGTCAACCATGTTTACTGCATTGGTATAAATAAAGAGTCAGTAATTTTTACAGTCTTAAAATGTAGTCATGATTACTATTCTTGAATTTCAACATGTACAGTATTTTAAACCCATGCATTTTTTTTTTAATACAATGCAGTAAAACCTCAATTTACAAATACAGTGCAGTAAAACCTCAATTTACAAATACAGTGCAGTAAAACCTCAATTTACAAATACAGTGCAGTAAAACCTCAATTTACAAATACAGTGCAGTAAAACCTCAATTTACAAATACAGTGCAGTAAAACCTCAATTTACAAATACAGTGCAGTAAAACCTCAATTTAAAAATATAATTTGTTTCAGAGAGAAGCTCATAAATAACAGCTGCATATCAAAGAAGATTTCCCCATATGTTGTGATTACATAAATCGCGGCAGAAATAGCCGTTATTACATGTTGTTTCTACTACAAGACTTCAGCTCAAATTTATTATTAAAATGTTTGCTCATCTTTCAAGGTGCTGCTCGTATATCAAGGTAAATTTAAAATATTTTTGCTTACTCGTAAACAGAGGTTTGGCTATAATAAGTCAAGATATGTTTACCAATGTAAACTTAAACTATAAATTCAACTTACCACAGTCATTTTCATCTGATCCATTCGGACAATCTTGGTCGCCATCACACTTCCAGGACTTAAAAATACAGGAGGAGCTGTTGCCACAATCAAACTGATAGTCTGAAAAAGTATTTTAAATAATAGTAACTTGATTCAGCATCTCTTTTTTTATAATTTGTTATTTTATTGCCAACAACATGAATATGGTAGCTTGCTGATCCAGATTGCATGAGCTTGCTGATCCAGATTGCATGGTTCAGGCTCGGGGTTTTATTAGAAATTGTCGCTGTTGGTGGTTATAGATAAAGAATCAGAGAAATAAATATTGCAGCCTGACTGAATCTTCAGGAGATGTCAATGAAATAAAAAAATAAATAAATACTCAGTTAACAGAAGAAAAAACTGTATCAAAAATAATTCAGTAAAACAGTCACCCTGTGGAAAAAATATAAATTGAGAAGAAAATTGATTTTACCCAGAAAATTCATATTCATGTGTAGAACATTGGACAATGTTTCAAAAAGTGGTGCATATACATTTTTGTATTTGTTTTTAATCATTCCGATTCTATAAGCCGGTGTGATCTATAGTGAATTATAAGCCGGTGTGATTTACAGTGAATTATAAGCTGGTGTGATTTATAGTGCATTATAAGCCGGTGTGATTTACAGTGAATTATAAGCCGGTGTGATTTATAGTGAATTACAAGCCGGCATGATTTATAGTGAATATAGAAATATAGTGAATATATATACATGTTTATGAGAAAATTATTTCAGTGACCTTTCCCTTGGCAGATGATTTGCAAATTATGTAACTTATTTGTACTGGATTAAGTAATTTTATTTGTTTTGGTCCTAATGTTATTAATATTTAAAGCCAGTGTATCTGGTATCATAAGAAAGCTTCAACACATTTAATGCACAGAGCACTCCCTAAAAATATCAAACCACACAAACCTGGGTTACAGGAAGATGTTGTATTGTGGCATCCCTCTTCATCACTACCATCAGAACAATCTCTCTCACCGTTGCAATGGAAAGCGCTGTCAACACAGGAACCACTTTTGCACGTAAATGAGAAAATGCCACACTCTGGAGTAAATTTAAAAAAACAAAATGCAAAAGTGTCTAGGTAATCTCGATGTGTTTGATTAGTAAAAGCCAATTATCAATATATGCTTTGTTGCTACATGTAGCAATACATTCTTTGCTGCTACATGTAAAGCAATATATTCTTTGCTGCTACATGTAAAACAATACATCCTTTGCTGCTACATGTAAAGCAATGTATTCTTTGCTGCTACATGTAAAGCAATACATTCTTTGCTGCTACATGTAAAGCAATATATGCTTTGCTGCTACATGTAAAGCAATATATGCTTTGTTGCTACATGTAATGCAATATATTCTTCTGAGCTGACTTTTTTCTTTTGATAAGTAAATGTAACCAAATTGATTCTTTCTAAACAATGTGAGACTCGAATGTCAAATGGCATCGCCATATTTCTTAAGTTCAAATTTCATTGTTTCTTCCTCCAATTTACTCTGTGTACTTATCATAGTGGATGGTATTTTTACCTCACTTCATTTAAATTTGATAATAAAAAGCAGAAAGTAATCCGAGGTTTTCTATTACAAATACAAATGTATGCTGTCTTAAAGAAAACAGAATTAGGAACAAGAGATACAGTGAAAGTTAAAACTGTACCATGGGTGCGTGTGCAGTTGACCTCATCGGATCCATCATGACAGTCATCGTCCATGTCACACCTCCAGTTTTGATCAATGCAGTATCCATTGTTACAAGAGAACTGGTTGGCGGCACAGCTTCTGTTGCCTGTTGGGGAGAGAGGTGGGTAGTGTTAAATAGTCATAAAATGAACCAATGAATGCTGGGAATGTAATTACTAAAATATACAAGTTAATTAGTTCAAGCTATTTACACATCTCTTCAAATTGTCTTTTTTTTAAAAAAACACAATAAATGATCATTTTTAAATAAAATCTGAAAGGACATAAAAGATTAAATAGTTTTGTAAGTTTAGTTGCAAGCATTACTTATACTGGTAAAGGCCCAATTAGAAGATAAATCTTAAACACAGGTCTTTAAAACAAAGGTTGAAAGGGTATAATGAAGCCTTCTCCTGAGTTTGAGCAAAGTGTGTATTTGGTTATGTAAAATATAGTTTGAGCAAAGTGTGTATTTGGTTATGTAAAATATAGTTTGAGCAAAGTGTGTATTTGGTTATGTAAAATATAGTTTGAGCAAAGTGTGTATTTGGTTATGTAAAATATAGTTTGAGCAAAGTGTGTATTTGGTTATGTAAAATATAGTTTGAGCAAAGTGTGTATTTGGTTATGTAAAATATAGTTTGAGCAAAGTGTGTATTTGGTTATGTAAAATATAGTTTGAGCAAAGTGTGTATTTGGTTATGTAAAATATAGTTTGAGCAAAGTGTGTATTTGGTTATGTAAAATATAGTTTGAGCAAAGTGTGTATTTGGTTATGTAAAATATAGTTTGAGCAAAGTGTGTATTTGGTTATGTAAAATATAGTTTGAGCAAAGTGTGTATTTGGTTATGTAAAATATCTCCTTACAGGTGAGTTCGTCTGAAGCATGACCATCTCTGCAGTCATCCTCTCTGTCACATTTCCAACGTTCTGGGATACACTTGCCACTTCTACACGTGAATGTCCCCTGACCGCAAGTGGTGTAAGCTGAAAACAGGAACAAGAAAAATGTCAATTTTATAACATGGAGTGTAGAAGAAAAGGAGGAAGAAAGACAAAGACATAAACCACTGAGATATTTTTGGAGGCTGAAATTCCATCAAGCTTTAACTAACATGTTATGTATGTAGACTGAAAATAACAGACTGAATGGCAGTGATATAGGTCCCGCTGCACGGGGGAAGTGAAGAATGGAGGGGAGGGGGGGGGAGAACCTGAAATTTTCATTTTTCGACAAGAACCCTCAAATAATTTGATGTGAACGCCAGGTCATTACAGCAACCCTCAAATAATTTGATGTGAACGCCAGGTCATTACAGCAACCCTCAAATAATTTGATGTGAACGCCAGGTCATTACAGCAACCCTCAAATAATTTGATGTGAACGCCAGGTCATTACAGCAGCCCTCAAATAATTTGATGTGAACCCCAGGTCATTACAGCAACCTTCAAATAATTTGATGTGAACGCCAGGTCATTACAGCAACCCTCAAATAATTTGATGTGAACGCCAGGTCATTACAGCAACCCTCAAATAATTTGATGTGAACGCCAGGTCATTACAGCAACCCTCAAATAATTTGATGTGAACCCCAGGTCATTACAGCAACCCTCAAATAATGTGATGTGAGCCCCAGGTCATTACAGCAGCTACAGCTGAGTGCAATGTCATGCATGTTTCAGCCAGAGCCACTGTCTCATTTATAAATGATTTTTACAATAACTTTCTGTGTGTCAGGAAACCCATCACAAATTATCATTTTAATGCATACATCATGGTTTGTTCATGACTAAAATGAGGAGTCAGCTTACGACAATCCCTTTCATCTGTGCCGTCTCCGCAGTCATCGTCACCGTCACATCGCCAGATCTTCATCACACAGTGTCCATTTTTGCAGGTCAATTTGTCACTTGCACAACTGGTCGCTAAAAAATAAATTTCTTGGAGTGAAATTCTACCCAACAAAAGGAATTAGATGCATAAGAAGAAAAGATTGCACTGAAAATGGTCAGAGTCAAAAAAAGATTTCTAAAAAAATTATTTTAAAAGTGTATTGTATTTTTTTTTTACTATTCATTGAATATAATAAAAAAAACAATCGTGAACTAATTTTTTAAATTCTAATATTCTAAAAAAAAAAGTTTTATAAACGGAGCACTTTTAAAATTAAAACTCAACCCGACGTCACTTTTAACAAACGATTTCAAACTCATTGATAGGTTTATATACAGATGAATTCGATGAGGTCAAAATCTTAGTGATAAAACTAGAAATGTAAGTTTACTGTCCAACAATGTCAATTATAATGAATACCATTGGCTGAAAGTACACATGTTCCATCATGGTGCATCACCTCACCAGACTCACACTTGCAAATCTTATCATTAGAGTTTGTATGAGCATCCCGGAGATAACCATCACCGCAGAGGCAAGTTCGATTCTGTAAACTCGAGTTGGACCCAGGCATAGGCATACACAGCTGAGAGCACGGCTTGTTGTAGGCACTGCATGCACTCATGGCTGGACATGAAGCAATCATGAGAGAAAAAACAAATATTATGGTCTGCAAAGCTGGTGAATTACAGCATTAAAAAAAAAAAAACTTACAGATGAAGGCAGAAATTAAATGGAACCTTCAAATGTCTTAAACGAACTAAATTTTAAAAAGCCAACATCTATGGCATCAAGGTAAAGATAGCTGGACATAGAACTAAATAGCCAACATCTATGGCATCAAGGTAAAGATAGCTGGACATAGAACTAAATAGCCAACATCTGTTAATAGGATTTAGAATGAAATGGATAAATTCTATGGATAGAAATGATAACAGCTGATTCTATGGATAGACAAGATAACAGCTGATTCTATGGATAGAAATGATAACAGCTAATTCTATGGATAGACATGATAACAGCTAATTCTATGGATAGACATGATAACAGCTAATTCTATGGATTGACATGATAACAGCTGATTCTATGGATTGAAATGATAACAGCTGATTCTATGGATTGAAATGATAACAGCTGATTCTATGGATAGACGTGATAACAGCTGATTCTATGGATAGAAATGATAACAGCTGATTCTATGGATAGACATGATAATAGCTGATTCTATGGATAGAAATGATAACAGTTGATGCCAGTATTCACTTTTAATGTGTAGCTTTCATGGAATTTATTTTATGGTGAATACCATATAAGGAGAATGTTTAGTTTGACTAAAAAATGTATGCTACAGATGTACACTACCATGCTGCGACATGTTGGACACAACAACCATGCCATAGGTTCTGAATGAGACCCTCTGTAGAATACTGTAAGACTCCTCTCTGTGCTTGTCTTTAATATACACAACTGAACCATGGTCGCCAAGTAAGTAAACTGTGTCCTGAAATGTTTGTTTCAAATAACACGTCAACAGCGGGGATAAAAGAAATTTCTTTTGGTACTTAATGTACTTAGTTATATAAAAAAATGTAAGTCTCATCATAAAGAATGATCAACAAAAAAATGTAAGTCTCATCGTAAAGAATGATCAACAAAAAAAAAAATCACACCTTGAATATCCCAACCCCTGAGACCTCTCCGTTCCAAGTATATCCAGCAAACGAGATAACCTGCATGGTTGTCAGCCTGACAGAGTAGAGTCGATTCGTATAAGACGACATCCAGTAGAGGCTCTCGGCTTCCAGGTCAAGGGTTAGACACGTTGAGGAGTAAATCGTGCCGTTTAAAGCCAGTGCACTAACGTTTTTGTCGGAGCCATCCATGACTGCTCGGTAGATGAAATAAGACCGACCAGAACTTTCACTGGCTGCCACGAAGTAAAGATATCTGAAAAATAAAACTGTAATATGTATTACAAGTGGCGCATAATAAGGTGAAATATGAAAGGTGTTTTAGTTGCATAGTGCTGATAAGAAGTGTTCTGGTTGTATAGTGCTGATAAGAAGTGTTCTGGTTGTATAGTATTGATATGGAAAGCAGGCTACTGTACTTACCCATGGGAAGGATCCAACACTATCTGGTTGGGTCTGTACTTACCCATGGGAAGGATCCAACACTATCTGGTTGGGTCTGTAGAAGCCATGAGAAGAGTTGTACAGGGTCAGCTGGAATCTAGCATCAACATTCACCACTTGGATCGTATGGTCAGTAGCATCAGTGAAATACACATTTCTGCCTGTCCATTCGAAAGCCATGCCAGTGATATCAGAGGATCGTGATGACAAAAGAATTGAGTTTTCTGTAACAGTTCTGTTTCTATCCAGGCAATTCGTCTATAGAAAAAGTTACGGATAAACAGTTGAAAAATCATTGTACTCAAAATGTCTTATTTATAAATGTGCCTTTTTTGTAAATACAGTTATGCCTTCATTTATGCAGGGAACATTTCCATAAAAATGCTGCATAAAGATGTAGATAAAGACAAAATAATATTTGTCTAAAGATATAAGTAATTTCAGAAAAATGAAAAAAATTATTTATAAAATAAAGGAATAATCTTTCAGCTGAAAATTAGCTCACATTCTCTGAACATAAAAAAAATTAATTGGTGAAATCCAGAATGTAAATTAATTATCAAATACAAAAAGAAAATCAACAAAAACATAGCCAATGATCAAATGTCGAGGATCTATCCATCCTAAATTATATGTCTAGTGACTTACTTTTATAGAACGGTCCAAAGTGACATAAATGATGCAGTTCTTTTCATAATCAAACACAGCCGTTGGGGTTGATGCAGCATCCTCAAGAGGAATCGTAGTAGACTGACCATCTGCTGCGTCCACCATCTGCACTGATCTATAACCGGTCAGAAGGAGAAAGGCACTTCTTTCTGGTGAAATGAAGAAGAAACCAAGAATGATTTGGTGGATTACAGAAAACATCAAGTTTTGTGACTAACACATTTATAAATTTACACAAGCAGCATTTTTTTAATTTAATGTTTATTTACAATATAAAGAACATGGAGTGTAATAGAGTTAATTAACTGGTTGGAACTCCAGGTGTCATTTTTTAAACAATGTGATAAGAGATTAACACTTTTTGGTTTTTATAAAAAGAGCTCTTTTTTGGTAGCCCGTGACTGATGACATGTTTTTGTACACTATCTGTTTTGGAGATGGAGATTTTTTGATCCTTCAACATTGATTTAAATAAGTCTTGGATTTCTATTAGTAATAGGAGAGATTGTATCTATATATAGTAATAGAAGAGATTGTATCTATATATAGTAATAGGAGAGATTGTATCTATATATAGTAATAGGAGAGATTGTATCTATAAATATATACTTTTTGTGCTGTGTTAATTTTTGAATAATTCAAATATCCAAGAGTGAGGGTTTTTTCCAGTTTCTATAGTGTTTGAATCATTGAGTGCATGCTGTGTGTTTGAATCATTGAATGCATGCTGTGTGTTTGAATCATTGAATGCATGCTGTGTGTTTGAATCATTGAATGCATGCTGTGCGTTTGAATCATTGAGTGCATGCTGTGTGTTTGAATCATTGAATGCATGCTGTGTGTTTGAATCATTGAGTGCATGCTGTGTGTTTGAATCATTGAATGCATGCTGTGTGTTTGAATCATTGAATGCATGCTGTGTGTTTGAATCATTGAATGCATGCTGTGTGTTTGAATCATTGAATGCATGCTGTGTGTTTGAATCATTGAATGCATGCTGTGTGTTTGAATCATTGAATGCATGCTGTGTGTTTGAATCATTGAATGCATGCTGTGTGTTTGAATCATTGAATGCATGCTGTGTGTTTGAATCATTGAATGCATGCTGTGTGTTTGAATCATTGAATGCATGCTGTGTGTTTGAATCATTGAATGCATGCTGTGTGTTTGAATCATTGAATGCATGCTGTGTGTTTGAATCATTGAATGCATGCTGTGTGTTTGAATCATTGAATGCATGCTGTGTGTTTGTATCATTGAATGCATGCTGTGTGTTTAAATCATTGAATGCATGCTGTGTGTTTGAATCATTGAATGCATGTTGTGTGTTTCTGCCACCAGTAATATCTTCACAATAAGCATCATCAACACGTCCATTATGACATGGACAAAAGAATATCTCCATAAAGTGATATGAAAATGATTAACAGCATTTTAGTGGAAGAAAAGAAATATAGTGTCTATACACTGTCCACAATCTGTATTTACTATCATGTCCTACTATACACTGTACACAGTCTGTATTTACTATCATGTCCTACTATACACTGTACACAGTCTGTATTTACTATCATGTCCTACTATACACTGTCCACAGTCTGTATTTACTATCATGTCCTGCTATACACTGTCCACAGTCTGTATTTACTATCATGTCCTGCTATACACTGTACACAGTCTGTATTTACTATCATGTCCTACTATACACTGTCCACAGTCTGTATTTACTATCATGTCCTACTATACACTGTCCACAATCTGTATTTACTATCATGTCCTACTATACACTGTACACAGTCTGTATTTACTATCATGTCCTACTATACACTGTCCACAGTCTGTATTTACTATCATGTCCTACTATACACTGTCCACAGTCTGTATTTACTATCATGTCCTACTATACACTGTCCACAGTCTGTATTTACTATCATGTCCTACTATACACTGTCCACAATCTGTATTTACTATCATGTCCTACTATACACTGTACACAGTCTGTATTTACTATCATGTCCTACTATACACTGTCCACAGTCTGTATTTACTATCATGTCCTGCTATACACTGTCCACAGTCTGTATTTACTATCATGTCCTACTATACACTGTCCACAGTCTGTATTTACTATCATGTCCTGCTATACACTGTACACAGTCTGTATTTACTATCATGTCCTGCTATATACTGTACACAGTCTGTATTTACTATCATGTCCTGCTATACACTGTCCACAATCTATATTTACTATCATGCCCTGCTATACACTGTCCACAGTCTATATTTACTATCATGTCGTGCTATACACTGTCCACAGTCTATATTTACTATCATGTCCTGCTATAAACTGTCCACAGTCTATATTTACTATCATGTCCTACTATATACTGTCCACAGTCTATATTTACTGTCATGTCCTACTATATACTGTCCACAGTCTATATTTACTGTCATGTCCTGCTATATACTGTCCACAGTCTATATTTACTGTCATGTCCTGCTATACACTGTACACAGTCTATATTTACTATCATGTCCTGCTATATACTGTCCACAGTCTGTATTTACTATCATGTCCTACTATATACTGTCCACAGTCTATATTTACTATCATGTCCTACTATACACTGTCCACAGTCTATATTTACTATCATGTCCTGCTATACACTGTCCACAGTCTATATTTACTATCATGTCCTACTATACACTGTCCACAGTCTATATTTACTATCATGTCCTACATCAGCAGGTCCAGAATTTAGTAAATACAAAAATAAGAATGATTTCTTCCAAACTGACCGTTAACTGGACAGGAATACTTCAGTGGGGCATAACGGTGATCCTGTCCACCTTGACATGTATCACCTGCTACCTTACGATATCTGTCAAAAAAAATAATATTATATGATACCTGACTTTTTTTTTCAAGGTCAGTGAGTAAAATATTGAAACTAAATTTTAAAAAAACTAAAAAACTGCCTAACTGCATAAATAATAAAAAAAAATTCTTATTACAGAAATGAAATTGTGTCAAATTTTAATTAAACTGATTTTTCTTAAATTTAGCCATAAAGAAAACAAAAGAATTTTTCTGACCCCCGAGAAAAATAGTAGAAAGTTCCAGGCAAGCAATTACTAGGCACTGGGTTAAATTTTGATGGGTCCAAAGTCTTGTCTCGTCGGCAGATCAACTCTGACTTGGACACATTTTGAAACGACAGAGTATCCTCTTCATACCCAAAATCACTGCAAAGAATGTTGACAGTTACTCATTTGATGTGTTCAATTAATGGTATAATTAAATTAGCCTGTAAAATCAAGCCTTACCATTCAAAGTCTTCACTGGTGCAAGAACAGTTCCTGACCTGAACAACACGGACATAATCTTCACCGTTGTAGCACTTACTGGCCTCGTAGCGTCTCTGATACTGGGTGATCCTCCCCAACAGACACCCGTCTTCAGAGGGTAAATTATCATTGACTGACCACATGTAGTAATCTGACGGCCCACATTTTACACCTTAGGTACAAAAGTTTAGAGTTAGTCAAAAAAATCTGATAAATGAATAATTTATAGATTCACCAATAATTGTTTCAATCTTAAATTTTTAAAAATATAAAACTATAATAAAGTTTAAAAAAAAAAAAATTTTTCTTGAAAGGAATTTTTTTTTTAGGCTTTTCAATGCATTAAGAAATATTGATATGAGGTTTTGAGATACTATCACCCTGATTATAAAAATTGGAAGAGTATTTTCTTTACAATTAAACTGACTCATATAGAGATAAATGTTTTTTTAGATAATTTAAAATATTTACATCATAATTTTGTATTGCATTCTCAGGGTGCCCTGTAAATTAACAGACGTAATCTTTTAAACAAATATTTTTACATGTCCCAATTATGGAAGAAAATATCTGTTGTTTAATAAATAGTCCCAGTTAAGATCTTGGTAGCATTGTGTTTTGATAGAATTTGGTAGCAGAAAGGGAAGTGGAGGACTGTCAGCATTGTGTTTTGATAGAATTTGGTAGCAGAAAGGGAAGTGGAGGACTGCCAGCATTGTGTTTTGATAGAATTTAGTAGCAGAAAGGGAAGTGGAGGACTGTCAGAATTGTGTTTTGATAGAATTTGGTAGCAGAAAGGGAAGTGGAGGACTGTCAGCATTGTGTTTTGATAGAATTTGGTAGCAGAAAGGGAAGTGGAGGACTGTCAGCATTGTGTTTTGATAGAATTTGGTAGCAGAAAGGGAAGTGGAGTACTGTTAGCATTGTGTTTTGATAGAATTTGGTAGCAGAAAGGGAAGTGGAGGACTGTCAGCATTGTGTTTTGATAGAATTTGGTAGCAGAAAGGGAAGTGGAGGACTGTCAGCAGTTGCCCTATTTGGCCTATTCATAAAAACAGCTCTGATGGCAATAAGCTAAATGAAAACAAAGGGAAATGATTATTTCATGGAAATGCTCACAAAGACAGCTGACTGGAGTTACTTACCCTTAAAAAGATTTAAAAAATCAACCTGCAGTATAATCCAGCTGTGACGGATCAGCCGTGAACCAAAAATAGAGAAGATGGTGGTGTTCTCCCCTGGTTCGGTCAACAGCCCGTACACTCGTATGCTTTCATCCACAAATCTATAACTCGACCAAGAAGACCCTTCATCCAATGAATACCTGGTGTCATGAGAGGTCAACAGGTGCATTAAGTTAACCTAATTTGGCAGCTTATTGCATCGCAGAAACTTTAAAGGTATGTTTCAAAGTTATAAATATGCAATGAATGCTTTTGATATGTTCTAAATAAAAAAAAATTCCCAATAAACAAGCATGTGTTGTGGTTTTATTCCGAATTTTAAAATAATCCTTCAGTTTAATATTTCTTTAACAAATGAAGACAGTAAAGTTTTCTTAATAAATTTCAGTTTGTAAAAATGCAGGTAGAATTTTAAATTTACACAAATTAGATTTCATATTCTCATTTAACTATAAAAATTGATTTAGGCTTTACAATGCAATAATTTTCAAAGAATATTACAGTGATATATGCAACAAATGTTGGATGAACTGATGGAGGGCCACAATGATACTTACACAAGTTCATTTGTCGGTATGAACTGATGGAGGGCCACAATGATACTTACACAAGTTCATTTGTCGGTATGAACTGATGGAGGGCCACAATGATACTTACACAAGTTCATTTGTCGGTATGAACTGATGGAGGGCCACAATGATACTTACACAAGTTCATTTGTCGGTATGAACTGATGGAGGGCCACAATGATACTTACACAAGTTCATTTGTCGGTATGAACTGATGGAGGGCCACAAGGATACTTACACAAGTTCATTTGTCGGTATGAACTGATGGAGGGCCACAATGATACTTACACAAGTTCATTTGTCGGTATGAACTGATGGAGGGCCACAATGATACTTACACAAGTTCATTTGTCGGTATGAACTGATGGAGGGCCACAATGACACCACCATGATCTGCACTGGCATATATATAACTGCCTGACAGCACCTGCCTCCAGGTGATGCCTGCATTGGTGGACATGAACACGTCTGGCTCTCCCTTCAGGTTACTTCCAAGTGTTCCAGATGCAATCACAAGACCTGAAAAAAATAAGGAAGCAACTTTCACTAACAACAAGCATCAAGTGACTTAGAAACTTTCACTAACAACAAGCATAAAAAAAAAACAATTATGGGCAATGTACCATCGGGGACAGGTGGCCAAGCCATGTAGTGTGCTTGATTGTCAACCTGAGAGTCCTGGGTTCCATATTCTGTGAGAACCAAGGAAATTTTTCCAGGTTCACGTTGTGCAAACCACACAATGTACCGTGGTTACAGAAACATTATGAATGGGAACTTTACTTACTTACTTTACCTATAGGGCCACTTACTTACTTTACCTATAGGGCCACTTACTTACTTTACCTAAAGGGCCACTTACTTACTTTACCTATAGGGCCACTTACTTACTTTACCTATAGGGCCACTTACTTACTTTACCTATAGGGCCAACTTTTAAAAAACAACCTACTAAATAAATAAATGAAACTTAATGACATATTAAGGCTGCTTTCAAGTCTTTTACTTTCAAGTCTTTTACTTTCAAGTCTTTTACTTTCAAGTCTTTTACTGAGCTCAAAACTTACCTGGTGAGGAATCTTGAGTCAATATTGGAGTTGCTAAACTGCCTGGTATCAGTCTGTTTAATTCTTGGTTTAAATGAAGAGAACAGCCGTTTGTCTATGATTGTGTAATGAAAAAAAAATGCAAATAATTTAGGGCTTCTAGTTTAGAATGATTTACTTTGAAGTGATCAACATTTCATCTTAACCTATGAGAGAGAGAGCCTTGTACCAACACACATTTCAATACGACAAAAATGCTATTAACTGATGCAGATATGAAAAAAAAATGAGTAAAAGAACTTTCTGTTAAAAAGAAGTCTAGGTATATTTTTTAAGTTTCTGTGTCCATCCCTCACTGTTTTAAAATCTAAAGAAAAATAAAACAACTAGAAGGCAGAATGTCTCCAGGAGAATACTCTCACTCACTATGTTACAATTGGAGATTTCATTTCCAAGGATGTAGTATGGAGCCTCTATTCTCTGCCATTGTCCGCCTTTATCGTAGGAGATGAGTGTGATCTGTTTCTCCAGGTTCGGCAGGGATTCCGACTGCTGCGAGGCGATGTAGATTCCTTCCACCCCGCTCACTTTTGTGATGTCAGCAAATGTTTCATTGGAATATAGCCTGACAAAAAGCACATAATTAGTTTTAAATATCCAAGTACAGTAAGTTGACATGTCTAAAACAGTGATGACTTAGAACAAGGTCAATTAGAAATACATTTCATTCAATTGTAAGTACATTAAAAGCTTAGTCCATTTAACAAAGTTTAGCAAAAATAATGAAATAATTGGAAAAAGTAATAGGAGAAACTGAAGAAACAGGAAAAACTGAAGTAATAGTAAAAACTGATTCAATTTGAACTGAGCAAATTTTTACATAGAGCCACATGAGTTTAAAAATATTTTTTGCACTTGCAATTAAAATATTCATCACCAGAGCAAAGGTTGCCATTTGAGCTGAAAATGTTGTGCTTCATTCTATTAAACATTTGATTTACCTCAGCCACATGTTGTTGTTCATGATCTTAGGGTTAAAGTAGACAACCTTTTCTAATGATAGAGAGAACCTGTAGCCTTGCACATCCGACACATACAGGTCAGCAGAATTGTTGCTGTAGACACAGACCATGAGCTGGCCTTCTGATGCATCAGCCACATAATAGTCCTACAAAATATCAGTAGAAATGAGTCAGTGATCTGGTGTAAACAAACTGTCTATACATTTTTTACAATGCTATTAACGCTGGCATTAAAAATTATATTTAATTTATTATAAAAATATTTGAAGTTTTTTAATGATGTGCTTTTTAAAATAAAAATAAAAAAGACTTTGATTCCACCCTGAATTCACTATGTTAAAAAACAATCTGTACAAAATGTTACAGACAAAAAAATTTTTTTCACACTTTAAACAAATTTTTGCTATGACAATATAAATAAGTTGGAACTTTTTTTGGGTCTTCTAAAAAAAATGTGTGATCCCCAATAGTGTTGTTTTAGTCCCAGGTCATATTTTAGTTTCAGTTTTTATCTCGTTTTTTATGTAATAATTTTAGTTTTCGTCTAGTTTTAGTCTTGCTTCTAATTTTAGTTTTAGTTCTCGTTGACGAAAAGTCAACATTTTCGTTAACGAAGGTTTTAGTTTTAGTTTTCGTGAACGAAAGCAACACTATATTTTAGTTTCAGTTTTTATTTCGTTTTTTCTGTAATAATTTCAGTTTTCATCTAGTTTTAGTCTTGCTGCTAATTTTAGTTTTAGTTCTCGTTGACGAAAAGTCAACATTTTCGTCAACAAAGGTTTTAGTTTTAGTTTTCGTCAACGAACACTACACTAATCCCCAAACCTAAACAAGGCATTCAAATGGCAGGACCATCGTACAGCCTCTGTAATGACTATTGTAACATACATCTCAGGTATAAGAGGGGGGGGGGGTAAGTGGGGGGGGGAAGTTGTATGAAGGTAGGGGCGAGGAGTGAATTTAGAGTGCAACAATGGAAGAATGTTTTGAAATGGGCATTCAATATGGGTCCATAGAGGTGCTGATTTGATTGTGTACTGTGTCACACATATAGATAACGTTAGAAACTTAGACACAGGATGTATGTGTGTGTGAGAGAGATAGAGATGAGAGAGAGAGAGAGAGAGAGAAAGAGAGAGAGAGAGAGGGGGAAAGTGAATCAAATTAGTTAAAAAAAAAAAGAACCGTAATATCTATATATAAATAAGTACTATACTGAGGTCTACATAACAACGGCTGATTTCAGAACTTGTCTGTGAGCGGCAAACTAAACCTCGTGTCTTTGACTGCCACGTATATTTATAGCATAATATGAATGAGACACGGAAAAGAATTAAGTCTTATTCGTGACTGCCAAATAAAGTTGAACCATTCGAAGGTCATGATAGAAATATGTTTAATCATATTGCGATTTAAATGAATATATTTGTACCCAGTAGTATTTTTGTCATGTTGATAATTTTTTTCTTGTATTTATTGTTTTACGTAAAAATAGGTTCACATAATTACATTATACTTTATTTTTTATCACAAACGTTAATAATATACGACATAAATTGAAAATAATTATTGATATACCAGTTAAAATATGCGTTATTTCACTTAATTTTATTGTAAAACTGAAAACTGGTTTTCGCCGGTTTTTTGAGAATTTGACCTTTGACAACCGGTTTTTTTAAAAGTCGGTTTTTGTACAAACCCTATGTACAACAAACACTGATTGTGGTGTACAACACTGATTCAAGTGTACCACAAACACTAATTGTGGTATTCAACACTGATTTTGGTGTACAACAAACACTGATTGTGGTATTCAACACTGATTGTGGTGTACCACAAACACTGATTGTGGTATTCAACACTGATTGTTGTGTACAACAAACACTGATTGTGGTGTACAACAAACACTGATTGTGGTGTACAACAAACACTGATTGTGGTATTCAACACTGATTGTGGTGTACAACAAACACTGATTGTGGTATGCAACACTGAATGTGGTATCTAATGCAACCGAATCACTTACTGTGACATTCCCAGAGAAAGGGAAATCAGCCTTGACAAATGACTGCCTTCTGTACGACACCCAGAACTGATTGTTGGGGTTTTGGGGTGATCCAATAAGCCACTGAATTAAAAATAAAAAAAGCACATTAATATCAGACATTTTAATCAGAAGAGTAAACAAGTCAATTTATTAAGCTTAGTTAATTTCAGCATCAATAAGAACCATCTTCATTGACAAATATTTCGTCAAGGAAATATTTCCAGACCAAAGCAATGCACGCACCATTGCATTGTAAACAATGCCTGATTATATACACTACTTGTGGTGTATATATAAATATATCACATGTTAAGTTTTGTGGTGGTGGATCTCATTGGTTTACTATGACAATGTCCCAGTGCAAGGGTCACATACTTCACTGACACTCATAAATCACATGAATGCTTAGAGTCATGGTTCATCAACATCTAGCATTCTCTTCATTCAACTACCTCCACATTGAACCACATGTACCTCACACTCCTAACACACCTTGACAATATATGTATATAAATCACCAGTGGTGTATATGTATATATATATATTAAAAGAATCCTTTCTTCCATAGACACAAAAATAAATTATTGGAAGGATTTTAATATGTATAAAACATTAAAACAAACATGGATTCTTACTCCAATAACTTACGTAATTTGATAAGCTATTTAACTTATAGAATCTTAAATATATGACCTTTAAAGAAAGTCTTATATGTAAATCAACTCAGACAGCTCAATATTTCAATAACTCTATACAAGTTGTTTTTTTACACAATTATCAAATTACGCAAATTATATTTACAATTAAAATATCAAAAGATGATACTATAAGTGATTTAGGTTTTCTGAAGGGTTAAAGGTTACATACCCACTTATGCTACAACATTCATTCATGTGTTGCTTCCTATAAAACTTTACCTTTGACAAAGTAGCAAACATGTATTCTCCCTTTAAATCAAAGCTGACCACATCAGTAAGCAATACTTCAGAGCTCTGATTTCTGTACCGCACAATTTGAAATTTGTCGATTCCCTTCTCTTCTTGCACATATATGGTCAATGGATGATCATATGGCTGGACTCCCCTGTGGTCAATGTAGCATTATGTCAGTAATAAACAAGATCTTGTGTTAATAAAAAATTAACAACAAAATTTCTGATACGATAAGCTACAGTACTTAATGTTTGAAATTAAACTATGTCTGCTTCAATACAAAAAAATAAACTTTAAATTAAAAGAAGTGGGATTCTTTTTCTAAGTGTGAAAAATAAAAAATGTGAAAAACTATGTAAATTAGAATTAAGAAAAGTTAGAAATAACAAAATTGCTCAAACAAACAGTCAATAACTAAAATGTTTATATTTCTATCATTAGCACCATAATCTATCTTTGTATTTGTAAAAATTAATTTCTTCTCTGAGTTCCTACAAACTGTTGATATAAAACAAGCATTGACTAACCAAAAGAAAGACTTGACATTACTAAATATAGGTCTCCATGTGAAACCAAAATCATCAGATTGGTACAACTGGGAGAAAAAGATCATAAAATAGTCACAATTTATCAGAAACATTACAAAATATATATTATAGTTTACATCAATACCAATTAATTTATTTACTTTTAAAAAGATCTTTATTAGAAAAAGAAATTTATTTCTAGTAAATTTTTATTTTTATTTAATATTGAAATACTTTTGGTCTTGTTATTTTAAATAAAGTAATATCCTGATCAATAATATCCTGATCAATAATATCCTGATCGATAATATCCTGATCAATAATATCCTGATCAATAATATCTATCCTGATCAATAATATCCTGATCAATAAATGGTTTACCTGTTTGTAAGGATCATTTTCATTCATAGCAAGGATATGTTTAGGGTGCAGAGTATTGAGTATCAGGTTTGTAGGCACAAATGGCAATTGGCAGTGAGGAATGAAGCTCCCACCAGAGTTGTCTGTGGTGAAGATGCATTTGTTGGGCAGGTCAGTGAAGACATACTGAAATACACAGAGATAATATTCAAAACAAAATCTGACTAGTGGATGATTCATTTGATATAAACAATAAGTTGAAACATACATAGGTCATTCAACAGAAAAAAGAAACATATGAAAAATGCTTTGATTGTACACTTAGTTAAACAGGATTTAATTACAAGTTTTTTTCTGCCAGTTGTAGTGCATCAATATAGCAAGACTTTACTTGGGTTCACAAAAAAATCAAAAACAATACATACATGATTGTTAAAACCTTTCACAGTATAATATCGATGTATCTGTGCTTTTCTGCCTTGATAGGTCAGCCTTGAGCTAATGTCTTGGAATGTCTTTCCATAATCCTGCAACAATTAAATAATAGAATTAAATCATTTTTCAGTCCAAAGTATTCTGAAGGTAAAATGACAGCTCGTTAAAATTTAACATGACCTTTCACTCTCATATTTTGTTCAAACACAAAATAGATCTGAATCATTGAGTAGAAAAATCATTTGATTTCAAACAATAATTTAACTGCAATTTTAGTATATCTGAGCAATATAATAGATGTTAAAATTGAAAATGTCTAAATCAAACAACTAAATCAAATTACACACTGACCACTGACAAAAAGAGAACGCTGTCTGCATCAGATGAATTTTTAGCTAATGCCAAAATGACATCACTGCCAGCTCCTCCCCAATGGACCACCAGAGTTGTTTGGGAATTATTCAGTGAAAACTGAAAAGAAAAAAAAAGCCAAATAATTTAAAACTCAAAGAGCTGTGAGACATTGAGTCATAGTCTGTATGATGTCATAAGCACACAGTGAGACAATGAGTCATAGTCTGTATGATGTCACAAGTATGTGCAGTGAGACATTGAGTCATAGTCTGTATGGGTATCATTAAGTGAGAGCAGAAACAGAAAAGTACATTAGTTTAATAATATATAATCTATATAGTATTTCGGAGAATGGTGTTGTTCATTAGGACAAGTGGGGATGGATGGTCGTGTGGTAAAGCGCTCGACTGTTGACCTGAAGGTACCTGGTTCGATCTCTTGGCTCAAGTTTTAGTGGTGCCTCCATGGTCATTGCACTATCGGCTATGGTGGGGATGAAAGAAGGGCACCATAAAAACCGTCCCATTAATGGTTTATAGTATCTAAGAGATTTCATCTCATCCTTACAGGGACTTCACACACTAGGACAAGTTGTTATGATGTAGGTTTAGAAAACAGGGTCATATGTTTGTTCAATTGTGTAAGTTCAAACAGAATATGGCGAAAGCTAAACAAGGTCAAAGAGACAAAATAAGATTCCACAAATTAGGGATACATAAATTACTGCAGCAACATAAAGATGTTTAATTTGGAAAGCTAAGATTCAGAAAGAGACTAGAGAACAGTTATAGGTTAGTGAAATTGTTAGTTCAGACAGAGAGTTGAGAACAGTTATAGGTTAGTGAAATTGTTAGTTGAATCACCAAATGTGTACTTTATAACTGATATTTATTACTAACTAAATGTAAGTATATTGTTGAGTAATGAACTTTTGTCATCATAATAAACATGCAAGTGTTTTATTGTTTCAGTCCCCAACACAAACAGAACAACCAAGTAAGAAATCAAGAAGTATCCTGCAGATAACTTGATTGTTTATTTATTCAAATTATTCTTTCTATCAAAGCTACTACTATCTGTTTAAATCTGCAGAAAAAAAAATTCAGAGAGGGAAAATGGAAGCAAAGTTATTTTTTGTAAAAATATTCCTAATCTATATTTAGTTGTAAATAGCTCAATGATGTCACGTTGTTCAGTTCAATAAAAATGTATGTGCATTAGTCTTCAGTGAATCTATGACATGTCTGTAGGATAACACAATCCTATAATCTGTACTGATTACTGGGATATCATTTTTATAGCGCTTTTTTTTACTTGCAGCAGCAAGGCAGTCACGGGTAATTTTTATCATGGATGAGTGGTTTTTCTTTTAGAGTAATTAAATTATAGCACAAAGTTTTATTTAAAGAATCAAAACAACAACAAAGCACTGAAGTAATAAATAAAATAAACTTTACTAGAGCCACCTAAGGTAGGCACTTTGATAAAAATGTCAAAATTTTTATTATTGCTTTGATTGTATTTAAAATGTGTGCATTAGGTAGTCCTAGCTGCAAGCTTTCAAAAGACACCAAGTTTATGAATTTATCTTAATATTAAGAAAAGTTATGAAGTTTTTTAAAGTCCTTATTTATTCATTGTACCTAAAAAAAAAATTTGTGATCGAAATTTTGTGATTTTACAACTAAAACATGGATAACTTTTAAACCATTAGAGATAATTTGATGAAATTTTCATTGTGATTACATCTACTTTTCCTCTTCAGTAATATATAGAAATTATTACAATTAGATGGTAATTGTATTTTATAAATATATATATAACATATAGACCACAATGAACATGGATGAAAAAAAACACTGAAAGTTGTTAAAAATAATTGTATTAAAATTCTTGATCACAGAACTTACTGAAACTGATTCATCATTAAGACATAACAATAATTATAGATAGAAATAATCAAATAGTGAAAAGTATTTGTCTTTAGTAATCAGCCATTATGATAAGAAAAGATAAAAAAAAAAAAGCCGAAAAACGAACAAAAGTTATGTTCATTTTATAACCAGACAAGAAATTCATGTAATGCAGAGAGATTGATTTTGTGTTTAAAATAAAGAATCAGTCATAATAACTCTTGGTTAAGCCATGCATTTTAGAAAAAAAAATAATGCTTTCGCATGCCTGCGATATAGCCGAGAGAAAAAACAAATGAGAGACAAGTCACAAATAATACTGACTTTTCCAATGATTCAAATAAAATGCATTATATCAAACTCAACATAGTTCAGCCAATCTAGTAGGTAAACTGAAAATGTTTTTTAATATGTATATATTTGTCTATTTTTAGCACACTGATATAATTTATTTTTGGAATGGGTGCCATGGGGTTGATTGATTTTTAACATGAATATTCAAAATAACTTGATTCATATTTCTTTAATTTAAATCTTTATTGCCATATCTTTTTGGTTTATATTAAAAAAAAAAACAACTATTATACTAAAAAACCATAGCGAATTTAATTGACAGAAGCATGATATTTGGCCTCTATAGTCGTTACAGCTTTTCTATCCGTGGCACCAAAGTGATGAGAAAATTCAACGATGTGTTGCTGCAAGTCTAGTAGCTTTGATGTAAGTCAGTCCATAGTCTTGTTCAGAGGGAATATTATTTTCCCTTTGTTAAAGCCCATAGTTACATTTCAAGACCTGTGACATTGAGAGTCGAACATTCTCAGAGCTATCTCACTATTCATATTGTGAAAAGGAGCAGAAGAGCTTTTCTGCTGGAGTTTTATAACCTTGGCTTGAATTGATGCCAGCCAGTTCTTTATTCACATCTTCCACATATTTTGCAACCTCTGCCTTTCATTCAGACCAGCAGTGAAGGATATCAGACTATGCCGCTGAGGGCAACAACAGGCACAAGCCAGGTTGGGGTTGTAACAGCCTGTATCAGGATCTGCAGGCTGAGCGCAAAAACAGGCACAATGTCTGGTTGGGGGACTGTACCAGCCAGTTGAAGAATATCAGGAGCTGCAGGCTGAGCGCAAAAACAGGCACAATTTCTGGTTGGGGGGCTGTACCAGCCAGTTGAAGAATATCAGGGATCTGCAGGCTGAGCGCAAAAACAGGCACAATGTCTGATTGGGAGGGGGGGCGCTGTACGAGCAATTGAAGAATATCAGGAGCTGCTGGCTGAGCGCAAAAACAGGCACATTGGCTGGTTGGGGGGGCTGTACCAGCCAGTTGAAGAGTATCAGGAGCTGCAGGTTGCGCTTTTAGGTATTGAAGTTATCCTGGAAATGTGTAGTCACACCAGGAGCTGTGTCACTATGAGTAACTGAAAGTAATAAAATAAAAACAAAGGGTTACATTCTGAATATCTTATATATATATATATATATCTTATTGAAGCGATTCCAATACATTTGTTCTTTTACTAGTTATATGACCATACTTCTTTAGTTTCAACCCATAGACATAACTGTAAAAAAAAATTACTAATTGCCATGGGCATGTAGTATTCAGACTATACTTTGTTGCTGTTAACTAAATTTCTATACTATTATATAATTTTATTGACAACATAGTGTAGTAAAATAATCAATAAAATAAATGTTTCCATCAGATGATGCGATATACAATAAGATATATCTAGATTAGAAAAGCTTTCAAAAAAGAAAGTAAACAATAAGCCATTGTTACCATCACTTCCGGTTGACATCGGCAGAAAAAACTATTGAAAAATCCAATGTCACTAACTGGCGCTACCTATAACTATCATGCTAAAGTGATTATGAACTCAAACTTGTGATATTATTATAGTTTTTTGAATGAAGAATATCCCTATTGTAAAATGAAAACCCCCCGAAATTTAATTAAATAAGAATAAAAATGTCAAACTTACCAATCATTTTCAAAACAGCAGAGCTTCCGATTAAACGGGTTAAATGCGGAACTAGGTAAACAAAGAGAAACAAGATGTCTTCCACAATGAAATAGCACATGTTGATTATCAAATTTGTAAATAAACTGCAACTATGAGCGCTGAAAAACGAACCACCGGCGACCATAAAAAGTCGGCCAAATTCCGGATATCGAACTACCTACCTAAGGATTTGACTCTAAAAAACTGTGTGATCCATAGAAATTACAAGTACCCATACTTTGGCCCATAGACCACAGTAAAGGTTGAGTACTAAATCATTATACTTTGGTACGGGGTGGGTATTACTGTATCAAAATTAGCACAACTAATTTTATTTATTTGCTCCATTATGCAGTGTTAAAGATAATATTATAATGGTATATAATAAAGCTAACAGTAAAGGATTTGTAATTAAAACTTAACTTAGACTTGACTTGAGCAGAAATAAAATGAAACTAATCATCCAGAATCAGCTTAATCATGTTAATAATCTACTTAGTTTTTGAAGCTAAACATAATCACCTTGATGAGCCTATTAATAATCTCCTAATGATAAGCATAACCTTACTACCTTTGTAACTATTTTTTCAGGATCGACTGTTGAATCAGAAGAACGTTTAAGACGTGAAATCGACTCTAGCTTGTTATATCCTGTTTGTATGTTCTCACTAGCTGCCTCAATTATTCGGACTCCATATCCCCAAGTACTTTCAAAATTGCTTTTGGAAATGTGAAGAGAGCTTAAAACTTCATTTGTTTGAACAGTAAGCACAAAGAGAATTATGATGAAGCAATAACTGTGTATGCAAAATAGTTGTTTGCCTATTAATGCACACATTTTTGAAAAGTTGGATGCCATATTGTTTTCAAGACATCACTTGTGCTAAAATAAACAAATGAACAACTTCCTTGTTGATGTTAGTATCAAGGATATGAGACTCCAAACGTGATTTCCGGTTGAAACATAAAACATAAAAACAACAATTTGCTCCAAAATTTAAAGGTCCAAAGGTTGAAAGTAAATCGATACAACAACTGCGAACATTTTTTTTTAAGATATAACGATGCAAAAAAAATGTATGAAAAAAGAGTTACACTAAATACATGGAAGAAATGTCGATACCCGGTGCAACAATTGCTTAGATATTTGCCCCTCCCCCTTTTCAAAAGTAATTAAATATGTCATTTTCAAATGGGAATATCAGTATATAAACCTACTCAAGCCCGTAATATTTTCAAAAGTTGATTGGCCAGCTCAGTCCGGGCCCCTAAAACTCGCCGGGCCCCTGGGCATTTGACCCCCCCCTGCCCCTACCCCCTCTCGGCGGCACTGAACCCACTTGCCGAGACATGAGTGTGATCTGGTGTAATGTGTAGAGTTCAGTGTGCTGCTTAGAGAGAACGCTGACAGTGAGTCGAGACGGACACTTTTGAGAACCTCTGCATTTAACGCATATTTCAAGATGTCTACATCTGCAACAGTATATCCCATAATTAAAAAAAACGGCTAGATGAGTTTGAAAGGGGGGGGGTGTCAAAGAGTTGAACATGAATCCAGTTTGGTACATGCGGTCATCGTTACATGACGCCTCTACGCGTCTCAGCGGTCAACACAGTGGACAAGTAAATTTTCATTTAAGAAAGGCCTGCCTGTCAAACGAAAGCTTCGTTGTGGCCAGGTAACAGCTAACGTTCTTAATTTTATTACGCTTACAATTGAATCAACTTTAGCCAAAATTAAACTGAATCGATATAGATAATATAAAACATGCTATTGTTTGTTTCTAATAACCGAAAATAAAAATTAGAGGTAAAAGTAACCAATAGTTTCCTCAACAACCGACTTCCAAATCTTGGTCACCTTAAAGCTGGTGATATTTTTAGAACTTCACACTATTTCTGCTTTCATTCGTTGTCCTGGCCACACATTGGCCTTGATACACATAGGCCTTGATACAAATAGTCCGAGCTACACAAAGGCCTTGATACACTGAGTCCGGGCTACACGTAGGCCTTGAAACACATAGTCCGGGCCTCATATAGGCCTGGCTACATATAGGCCTGGCTACACATAGTCCTGGCTACACATAGGCCTTGAAACACATAGTCCGGGCCACATATAGGCCTGGCTACACATAGGCCTATCGATCTATCATGGATATGAAATGTAAAATAAATCTAATAGCATGCATTGCAAGCAGTACAGTTCTTAGAGGTGTGTGTGTGTGGGGGGGGGGGCAAGATATATTATAGGCTCTAGTCAGTTGCTAGTTTACATAAGAACTGCTCTGACTAGAAACCAACACATTGTCTCCCTTGTAACCAACTCATTGTCTCCCATTGTCAATGAAAGTAAGAATGCTTTTTTCAATGCCACACTTCAAGACCCAAATGAATTGCAAGTTCTTACCGCCCCTGACATTATAAAAAAATACGACTTTATTGAATCGGTTGTTTAATTTAAGTCAGGGCTAATGAATACGCTTATTATGTTGTGGACATCATATTGTCCAGGGGTGTGTTGTGGGCATTCAGTCAGACATCATATAGTCCAGGGGTGTGTTGTGGACATTCAGTCAGACATCATATAGTCCAGGGGTTGTGGACATTCAGTCAGACATCATATTGTCCAGGGGTGTGTTGTGGACATTCAGTCAGACATCATATTGTCCAGGGGTGGGTTGTGGACATTCAGTCAGACATCATATTGTCCAGTGGTGTGTTGTGGACATTCAGTCAGACATCATATAGTCCAGGGGTTGTGGACATTCAGTCAGACATCATATTGTCCAGTGGTGTGTTGTGGACATTCAGTCAGACATCATATAGTCCAGGGGTGTGTTGTGGACATTCAGTCAGACATCATATAGTCCAGGGATGTGTTGTGGACATTCAGTCAGACATCATATAGTCCAGGGGTGGGTTGTGGACATTCAGTCAGACATCATATAGTCCAGGGGTGTGTTGTGGACATTCAGTCAGACATCATATAGTCCAGGGGTTGTGGACATTCAGTCAGACATCATATTGTCCAGGGGTTGTGGACATTCAGTCAGACATCATATTGTCCAGGGGTTAAAATAATCATCAAAACAACTACAAAACTCACTTTTTTTTTTAATCTTTGAAAATGTTTTTTATTAGTAGTACATGTATTTGTATTATTTGTTATTGTTTTGATTACAAACAGTCCAGCTGTTGAGAAAATCTTGATTAAAGGAACGTCAACAGAATGAATGCTATATATTTGGCAGAAAGAAAATAAAAGAATTGCCAGTGTATAGTATTGATGTTATAGTTGTTGTTATAGTTGTTGTTATAGTTGTTGTTATAGTTGTTGTTATAGTTGTTGTTATAGTTGTTGTTATAGTTGTTTTTTTTTTTGAAGAATTGGTATATTCTGTACCTGTGTATTTATACAAGGCAGGTTTATGATCTGCTGTTCTTACTTCTACCTGTAGGATCCTGAATTGACTGGGTCCTCGCACTAGAGTGTATTTCATAATGGGAGGGAACTTACAGCCCATTTATTTTCTATCACGCCCATTTTAATAAAAAGATGTGTATGTTTGTATGTGTAAGTGCAAGCATGCGCGTTTATGTATATATGTGTATGTATGTGAGTGTATTCATGTGTGTGTATTCATGTGTGTGTATTCATGTGTGTGTATTATGCATGTGTGTCTGTATATATGTATGCATGTATGTATGTGTGTATGTATGTGTGTGTGTATGTATGTGTGTGTGTGTGTATCTATGCATGCATGTATGTATGTATGTATGTATATTTGTGTATGTATGTATGTATGTATGTATGTATTTATGTATGCATGTATGTATATATGTATTATGTATGTATAAACTAGTAAATATTACTGTACGTATTTTGCGTGTATGTTATATGTGTGTATTGTGTATGTGTGTATTGTGTATGTGTATGTGTTTATAGACATTAGAAAATAATCAAACCGGTTACAATTAAATTTAAAACATTTCTCTGTTTAAAAAAACAAATTTTAGAATACACACCCGATCCTAGTTTCAAACAATTTGATGGGATGATTTCTTTCACCTTACAATTGGTGAGTGCAAGGATGAAAGTGTCAAGAAAAGACTGGAATAAAGTAAAAAGAAATTCTCTAATCGGTATTTTTCTACAGGTGGAACACCTGGCTGGCTGACAGCGGTGTCGACCAACATGCACAGAGGGAAAGGTAAACTTCAAGAGTTGAACTACTTCCCCTGTCTGTTTAGATGTTTCTTGAATATTGCTGGGCCGTTTTCGTAACTAGCACACTGTGTGGTCTGAAACCTTCTCTGATTGGTTGCGGCGGTTGTGACTCTTTAATCCATTGTTTTCAATGAGCGTTGGTTAAGAACTTTCTGATACTTTAATCCATTGTTTTCAACTTGATGTTCTAATTTGATGGCGACAATAAGTTAGGTTTTAATTCTTTCGCTACATTTACAATACATATGTCAACACTTCATCTTTTATTAAAGTATATCAACACTTCATCTTTTAATTCGTTTATTTGTTTGATTGTCTGTCTTTCAGGCAGCGTAAAATAATCTTTAGTCTGTATGACGTCACAAGTAGGCCCAGTGAGACATTGAGTCATAGTCTGTATGACGTCACAAGTAGGCCCAGTGAGACATTGAGTCATAGTCTGTATGACGTCACAAGTAGGCACAGTGAGACATTGAGTCATAGTCTGTGTGACGTCACAAGTAGGCCGAGTGAGACATTGAGTCATAGTCTGTATGACGTCACAAGTAGGCCCAGTGAGACATTGAGTCATAGTCTGTGTGACGTCACAAGTAGGCCCAGTAAGACATTGAGTCATAGTCTGTATGACGTCACAAGTAGGCCCAGTGAGACATTGTCATAGTCTGTATGACGTCACAAGTAGGCCCAGTACGACATTTAGTAGGGTTTCTCATTTCCAGGCGTTTTACTGATCCCGGGACCAGTAGTGGCGCTCTGTGCGAGGTACATTTTTACCCTCATCCTAATCAGACAAGTGTACAAACATTTTACAGCACTTTATCAGCCTCCCTTCCTAGTTCCGCGCCCTTTGCGGCCACACAACCCACACGACCCTCTCTACGCTCCTGCTCAGGATATCGGGATAAAAAAAACCCACCATTTATAAGACGCATTAAAACTGAATCTAAATGAGAAAGGAGATTTAAAAAAATGATATACAGTATTTCATGATATTATATACAATCATTGTGATTGGTGATAATATTTCATGAAATTATACACAATCCTTGTGATTGGAAACACACAATTTTTTGTTCATATATGACTTGCAAAGATAGGACGTACTGGTCTATTTTTAATTCACGTATTGTTTTTTTTTTTTAAATCGTGGAGCATGTTGGGATTAATTTGAACTCTACCAAAAAACATAAATAAATAAATCTCATAAAATCAAAATTGTATGAGTTATACACGATAAAGCTAAACATTCATCCTGCTCTTGACACAATGTACATCTGAGAATGTGCCTTTCCGATTCTAATCAATAACAAGATTTTGTGATCAACCAACCACCTTAAACCTGCCTAAAAGCGTGTGAAAAGACCCCAGCTCGCCCCCTACCCCCCACCTCCTTCTGCTGGCCCTGACTTATGTTACTGTTAGCAGTAAGGACCAAAAAATGCAAAACAATAGCATACAACTTAAAAATGTAGACTGTGTTAATGTAAGGTACACACAGAGAGCCCTATGCAGCCTTCTTGTCTTACACTCTTCAAGAATTTAATGTATATTCGATATAGGCACTGAGTTCTACATCGCTTGGGCAGAGAAGGAACAAGTGTCCTCAAATCAGCCCCGTAGCGTGAAAATTCTACAGCGGGGGCCAGGCATTCTACAGCAGGGGCCAGGCAATAGCGGGGGGGGGGGCAGGTAATACATTTTACTAAGTAGGGCAATAAGCAGAGGGGGCCAGACAAAACGCATGGGGGAGGCCGGCCCCCTGCCCCCCGCACGCTACGGGCCTGCCTCAAATTAATATAAAAAAAGTTGTAAAATTAGAGTGGTAAAATATGGCTCTTTGTTGAGCAAAGTGAGTCTCTCAATGAATAATTTTTGTCTTATTATTTCTTTACCCTTTTTTAACATATTATATAGGCCATTCAGTTGACTATGCTGAACTCTGTGTAGTATTTAAAAAAAAAAGATTAAAATATATGACTGAGAAACCGAAATATAGATATCTCAACAATACATATTTTATAAAGGAACTCCGGCTACAAGGAACAAATTAGTAAAGAATTAGTTCTTCATACAAAATTCGGGTAGACACGTAGTTAATTTTTTTTAATATAATGACGTCATTACTTTTTGTGCACATTTCCAGAATTGTAATGATTCACAAGAGTAGCAGGCGTCAGGTCACCGCAGGTGACACGTGCGTTGTAAGGAGTAAAAATCTGCTGCTTCATAACCATTAGCAACAATTTACAAGGTAAATAAACAAAAATAGCTGTAAATTAATTGGTTTACTTTTTTTTAGGTTCAAATAACTACTATGTATCTGAACGTTCATTTCTGAAAATATTTAAAATGAGTTGCATGAAGTTCTCGTGGTTAGCACGAACATAAATGACAGAATTCTTTAAACTAATCAATAATGGCGTAATGCTTTGACACTTTGAGATTACAAGATATTGGATTTCTGTTTTCATTATTTTATGATGTAAAAAAAAAAGACGTATTTTATTGGAACATAAACAAAAAATAACTTCTCGTACATATGTCAGAAATATTCAAGTGGCTTTCAGATTTGTTACGAAACTGCTAGTAATAAAGTCGCCATGATACAATAAACATAGCCTTCTACACACACACACACACACACACACACACACGTGTGCACACACGCACCAGTGCTCGATTTAAGATAAAACCATTGTCAGGGATGAACATACATTTCTGCAGAGCCATGGGTTAAATGTCTATGATTTCATCCCCGCCAGGGATATATAAGCTAAAGCAGAGCCGGGGATGACAGTTCTCAGTACCGGGGATATCCCCGGCATCCCCGGCGGTAAATCGAGCCCTGACACGCACATATTGCCATTATAGGCAACCACCTGAGCCCCCCCCCCGCCCAACTACTATTGGGGGTACCCTCCAGTATTAATTTCTAAATTATTCAGGGCTAAGATGACCCCAACAGACACTTTTGCCTTGGGCCCCCAATTGTATCTGAAGTCTCTGCCTGCCCAAGCCTCACTAAGACCGTCACTGACAAAATTATAATAAATTGACAATGAATGGGCTTAGTGGCTGTGTAACATGTGAAGGCTTGTTAAATGTGTACGTTTTTTTAATATTACAGAAGATTGTACATTATTTACATTAGTTACATTATTTACATTAGTTACATTAGTTACATTATTTACATTAGTTACTTTATTTACATTAGTTACATTATTTACATTAGTTACATTATTTACATTAGTTACATTATTTACATTAGTTACATTATTTACATTAGTTACATTAGTTACATTATTTACATTAGTTACATTAGTTACATTAGTTACATTAGTTACATTATTTACATTAGTTACATTATTTACATTAGTTACATTATTTACATTAGTTACATTATTTACATTAGTTACATTATTTACATTATCCAGCCGAAAATGAGGGAAGGGCAAACAATATATTATCAATTATTTGGCCTAATGTTGGGGAAGGGCATACAGTAGATTCTCTTTTATCTGGCAGAATGGGAGAGAAGGGCATACAGTAGATTCTCTTTTATCTGGCAGAATGTGAGAGAAGGGCATACAGTAGATTCTCAATCATCCCACCGAATGTGGTTATTGCTGACAATCATGACATTCTGGAACTATTTAATATTCATATTGTGCTCTATCCTTACCATTATGATGCCTTTTTTTTTTAAAGCCAAATCTTTTTTTTTAATCACAAGTAAAATACTAATAATAGACTTACATAGGCTAGTGATCATATTGTTGAGTCCACTGAACTATTAGACTTAAATAAAAATAATTATCGTCTAGTTTCTAATACATTTGAGAACATTCCAATTTAAAAAAAAGCCCATTCCTTTATCATTAAAAAGTCAATGAAAAAAATAAGTTCAGGATAATTTAAGACTGTCAGAATTGCTAATTGACTAATTTCATATAATTATATTTCAGGTAAATAAGCATGCAGTAGATAAAAAAAAAACTGTTTAGAAAGCACCTTGTTTAAGCTATGATGAATTTAGTCCACTTATACCAAAAAAAGGAAAGAATGTTTACAAAAATGTGTAAGAAAAAGCCTTTTCAAACAACATTTCTTCCAACGAGTAGCCTGGTATTTTAAAACAAGGCAGATACGTAATTGCAGAAAGAGCCATGTAAACATTTGGTTTATATCCCCCCCCATCCCCCTGTTCGGAGGTACTCCATAACAAATGCCGAGCATCGAGGGAATCCCCACAGTATTTCAACTTTATAACACCTTAGGGACTACTGCGCATGCGCAAGGCAATACCGCTAAAGTGGAACACCATTCAAGCAAAGAAGAAAATATGAATAGACATTAAGGTGTTACTACTGCTATTCATGTGGATAAGCGTGTGTTCGAAAATGCTGGATATACTTTCTTTGTCTGCAACTGTTCTAAAAACAGAACAGGTAAGTGTTTTATGACTTGTATAAATTTTCATTATTGTTAAATGCTTGTAATTAACTTTTAAGAAACTTTTTATTTTGTTTTCAAAATCAGATTTGGCCTCATCGGGGTCAACTGATGTACACAGCTTCCCTGAGCCGTAAATAGAAACAACATGGCAGCCGTGTTATGCTTTCATACATACCCAGTCTTTATTTATCCTCCCCTTTTTTAATTTGGGCTATCTAATTCACACAGGTGGCAATTTTGACAAACAAATCCATAAACATTTTTTGAAATGACTTAATACAACCCTTGGTCCCATTACTTTAATAAGCCAAAAGCAGAAATATTACAAGCAATACAGGCTCGGAGTTGTTACTACTTACACATTATCTATCATTCGATTAGACATTAGTACACATTGTCATTATTTATCACATTTTACCCCCCCCCCCCCCTTTAGTTCAAACACATCTTTTTAGGATGTAAACAATGACATATGATTTAACATTTTAATTGTCACAAATTCGGAACAGTCTGGTATCAAACAAGAAAAATACTACATCACTATCTCATTACATACATACATTTTGAGTGATACTGTTTTGATAATTTGTGATTTTGATAGGAATATCAGTCATAGATAATTACATATAACAGTGATAGATTATTACATATTTCTGATTACTTGTCAAATAGACTAATAAACTGTCACTTGTAGATTACACCTACTGGCTACTAAAACTCATAATACTCATATTATATATATTAGACAAAAATAGTTAAGACAGTTAAGAGAAAAAAACTTGATATCTGAGCTGTGTCAAGATCAGTCTTTACATGGAAACAAATCACTATTTAAACTTAAGTCAAACATGGTCTTAACTCGAGTTAAATGCAGTCTTAAACTGAAATTTGTTAAAAATAATAAAATTTACTCTGCCAGTTTTACACCATATTATCTAGAGTTTTTTTACTTTGATGCTTTATACTGATAATTTTGAAATTTAATATTTTAGCAGAAAATTTCAAAAAAAATTTTTAGATGAGAATAAAAAAAAAATCAATTAATTTAGAGATCAGTGTGGTGTAATATTTAGTACAAATCTCTATTATTCTATTTATGTTATTGTTATTGGTACAAAATGTACCAACTTTTTTTTTTTGCTTCATACTAGGTTAAAAATGAAATATTTCTTGCTATCTCCTTACCTCATATCTCATACTTGTTTGACATTGTCTTGATATGAAAACATTCTAATGTGAGGTTTGAAGACCCTCTTGATCTTAAGTGACCATTGAGATAATTCGAGCTATCACATTCTCTTGATAGTGTGGGACAACACTTGATACAAACTTGAGTGGAAGGTTAATATCCTCACTGGTCAGCCAGTGTGTCAATATTTTGTCACCACTGGTCCTGTTATCATATCACTTGCTCCTATTTTAGTTTCCTTGTTGACCTGGCTAGCATACGACTCACAGGTTCTGTAAAATTTTTCGCTTTATTTTTATTAATATTACATAAATGATGTTAATTACTAGGAAGATGTAACAATTGTTATCAAATTTTGACTTTTGGATTGTAGCATATAAATGATATGGTAAGAAAGTGATTTACCATTACATTAAAGAGTTTAGATATTTTCTATTTCTAAAATTTTATTTTCTAATTTATTGGTAATTAATTAGTTTGTTGCTGACATAAATATGAAAATTAAAATTATAAAAACAGCATTTTATTCTGTATGATTTGTTCACAATGGAATATTTTAACTTTTGTCATCTGCCCATATTACTTTACATATTTGGATTTCACTGGAATTTATTTATTTATATATCTAAATATTTCAGGTCTGTTGTTTCATACCCACCTGTCCATTTTGTATTATTCATGCAGATTTAATTTACTAGACTACATGTCTTTTCAGCTGTATTTGTCTTTATCTTTCTTTCTGTATTTATATATGTGTCCTGCTTTTATGATTAATCAAAAGCTGGCAGCTAGTTAATTTCAAATATGGGCTTTTAAATATTTATTCAATGGTATTTATTGATGAGAAAAAATTCCTTCATTTTTTAAAATGCATATTCCATAAAATTCTTATGGAGCTTGTACTGATCTCCATGCCTGACTTATTAAATAAATAAACAAATATTAGTCGTGAGTAAAAACTTTGCACACAAAAAAACACACCTCTTTCAAAATTTCTGTCTTGACATGATGATCCAAGTTGAATTAATGATGCCAAGCATTCTATGCTGTCACTAACTACTTTTTCCTTTGACTGGTTATCTTCTTTATATTTAACCTAAATGTTCAATACTGGTTACATGATTATTATATCAAAGTATTCTTGTAAATAATTTTGTATTAACAAATCTTAAAATTTTCAGATGATAGAGCCAATCAAAAACAGGAATGTGCATCCTGTTCTAGTTCTGTTGTTGAAACAAAATTCTCTTAAGCACATTTCACATGGCCACTTATGGGAGGCGAGTTGTACTGATGTTAACTCCAATCTGAACTTCTCTGGTCTTCCTTCACTTCCACATTACCAAAAAAAAAAACCCCACAAATAGAACTTGAAACTACTTTGAGTGTTAATCTGTGAGATTGACCAATCTATTATTCACTGATCCCTTGCTGTCCTGTCACTGATCGCTATTATCACTTTTTATCTTACCTCGATCAGTTCCCAAGTCTCTGTCTCACACATTGACCTCTCGGGAACTAGCCCCCCCCTCCCATCCCTACAAACAATCTCGATCAGTTCCCATGTCTCTGTCTCACACAGTGACCTCTCATGAACTAGTCCCCCCCTCCCATCCCTACAAACAATCTCGATCAGTTCCCATGTCTCTGTCTCACACAGTGACCTCTCATGAACTAGTCCCCCCCCCCCATCCCTACAATCTATCTATCTAATTATAAAAAGAGCAACATTGAATCCAACTGATATCATTGCATGCAAATAAATCAACTATTGTTAATTGGGTCATCATCTATGCAGGAGCTAACTATCAATGAATTCAGTCGGATCAGTTTTTAAACAGAAACGTCTGACATCTGTCTCACTTGTTTGACAAGAATTTCACGCCTTATGACCCATTTTTGAAACCGTTATCTTTGAATCTTTTCTCGATTGTAAACCTTGATGTCACAACTATAGGAGAGTTCTGCTTGTTAAATACATAGGTAGGTGCCTCAAGGCCTAGATTTAAACATTAGATGAACATAGATTTGAAATATTTATTTTCGTAATATTAAGAGAAATGACTTTTTCAATCCACATTTTCGTTAGAACTAGTGTTTATTGACCTTTTTCCATGTTGAGTGATTTGTGTTACACCATTTTAATGAAACATACCCCATAAATGGATGTCTATCTGAACACTTTGAAATATGTCATTTCCCCCCCAAAAAAAAACGGCTGTGTTATGGTGAATAGGTAATCCATGGAAATCTAGATATAGATATCCATGGGTAATCTATTGTGTATGACGAAGTATATAGTTCTGATGTGTGCTTTTTTTTACCAGCTGAGATATTTTTATGTTCAATTCCTTTGATCCGTGGTTTTAATGTGAGATCGACACATAAATAAAACCTATGTTTGTGGAATCATTATTTTTGTTTGTTAGTGTGAACACCACTTATGTCGAGGTGTCAATGTTTGTTTTGGGTGACTTGTGGCACTTTGGATGTGAGCGCTATCTGCAGTTCTGTAGGTCATGCGTTCAAATCACAGTGAGTCCAGTCGCCAGTATCCCGTGGTGCCTCACTAGCAATTGAACACTCGTCTATTGTTGGGCTGTTAAAAGGACACTACCAAAAATCGTCCCATTAGTGTTATATAGGATCAAGTTATAAAGATCTCATACTTACATAAGGGACTTGCAATTTGTTGTTTCTAGCCCGAATACGCATTGTTTACGTACCTAACAATACATAAAATAGAATCTAATAAAATTACCGTACATTTATAACCAATGCTTTAATTGTGGTGGTGTATCTCAAATATACTGTAATTAGATGCGTCAGTGATGCTTGGTGTGAGTTAGTGGCGGTGAGATTGTTGTGTGAATCGGAGATCACGGATTCTAATCCTATCGACACCTGATACCTTTCTTACTCTTTATTGTGAGGGTGAGACATAACATTGACACAACCGTCACTGTCGTAACAAAAATACATGTATTTGACCTTTTTTTCATCTTTGGACAGTTAACTGATCTATACGGAGCTGTACTAGTTAGGGATGTGTCAGCATTTATAAAACGAGTGCTGTCTGGATTCACAGGCCTTAATTTCACTTTCTTCTAGCGATGTCGAAGTTAGGAATGAAAGTACAATTTTTGTTGGGAGCATAACAGTATTTATGTCTACGAAACGAAACATTTGTGTACTTAATTATAATGAGTGTGCGCGCATTTGGTGAGATGTGTGCACGAATACGCATACAGCTTAGAGGAACAGTCAGCCCTAAAGTTGACTTTGGTCGGTAATGTCAGACTGTTAGATACAGACTTGCTACTGCTAGATACAGACTTGCTACTGCTAGATACAGACTTGCTACTGCTAGATACAGACTTGCTACTGCTAGATACAGACTTGATACTACTAGATACAGACTTGATACTGCTAGATACAGACTTGATACTGCTAGATAGAGGCTTTATACTGCTAGACAGTGGCTTGATACTGCTAGATACAGACTTGCTACTGCTAGATACAGGCTTGATACTGCTAGATACAGACTTGATACTGCTAGATACAGGCTTGATACTGCTAGATAGAGGCTTGAAACTGCTAGATAGAGGCTTGCTACTGCTAGATACAGACTTGCTACTGCTAGATACAGACTTGCTACTGCTAGATACAGACTTGCTACTGCTAGATACAGACTTGCTACTGCTAGATACAGACTTGACACTGCTAGATACAGACTTGCTACTGCTAGATACAGACTTGATACTGCTAGATAGAGGCTTTATACTGCTAGACAGTGGCTTTATACTGCTAGATACAGGCTTGATACTGCTAGATACAGACTTGCTACTGCTAGATACAGACTTGATACTGCTAGATACTGGCTTGATACTGCTAGATACAGACTTGATACTGCTAGAACTAGATACAGGCTTGATACTGCTAGATACAGACTTGCTACTGCTAGATACAGACGTGATACTGCTAGATAGAGGCTTTATACTGCTAGATACAGACTTGCTACTGCTAGATACAGACTTGCTACTGCTAGATACAGACTTGCTACTGCTAGATACAGACTTGCTACTGCTAGATACAGACTTGATACTGCTAGATACAGACTTGATACTGCTAGATAGAGGCTTGCTACTGCTAGATACAGACTTGCTACTGCTAGATACAGACTTGCTACTGCTAGATACAGACTTGACACTGCTAGATACAGACTTGACACTGCTAGATACAGACTTGACACTGCTAGATACAGACTTGATACTGCTAGAACTAGATACAGGCTTGGTACTGCTAGATACAGACTTGATACTGCTAGATACAGACTTGATATTGTTTCGACAAAGACTTCAGTCATCAACACATCAAACATGCTGGCGACTGCAGACTTTTAACAATGTCTTAACGAACAAAAACACACACGCCAAGTCATAACTTTTAATAAGATATCTCATCTATCTTGTCAACTTCATGATATAGTCGGTTGGAAAACAAAATGTTTCCCTTCATTACTTTTGTGAATATCTGATATGTTCTAATTTTTTAAAGGGGGTTTCTATTTTTTTTTGTCTATACCGTGTTAAATATTGCAAGTGACACAGTCATTCATACCTGAACTGTTGTTTATCTGTATAATATTGATCTCTTGTTCTCTGCTAAGTTAACTTTTATTGTCGCGACCCACTACAAAATTGATTTGTTATCGCTTTCCATTTGTAAAGAAAAAAACCACGATACGATACACGACAAAGAATAGAAACTTCATTTATTTTATATCAAGATTTCCCTCTTTTAATTTTTCAAATTAAAATTTATTTAATTTTGTAATATAGCAAAACGGACTTAAAATTGTGGGATAATAAATTCTCGAACAGTTAAACACGCTGTCTCGACTCACCTGGAAGTCTTGACCCCCCACACACTGGGAACCACTTGTCTAAACTATTTTACATGTCATCACAATGACATTCAATACATTTTGTTTCTTTCGTTTTCAAAGATAGATGGTATGACGCAACGCGCAATACTTCAATGTACTTTAAATATCACTAAGCTTGTTCAGACATTGTATGGCGATTCCTTAACCTCTCTCCACCCTCCGCATGCCAGGTTCTCAAATATCACGATCCCCTCCATTCTTCTTGAAATAAAAACAAGGTATACGTTTTCTAAATATGTTTTGGCTACGTTTCTCCCAGTTTGATAAATATATCGAGTCAGCTGTTGATCTTTTCAACACTGTAATAATCAAAAACAGCCCCTGTCTGTCAAAATGGAAGGTACAAAGTTAGGGGCCGTTATATTGGAGGGAAGGGGGGGGAGGGAGATCACTACTTAACTGTTAGCTGCTGCAGTAATGGTAAATATGAGTGTCCGTTTGAATTGACTTTTCAGTGATGAAAATGGAATTGACGAGATGTGAGTAGCTCTGTCTGTCCGTTGTGATAAAACGTATTATTAATACCGTGTTCATGATTGGACACTGAAGTGTTTCACACAACAGCTGGTGAAGGTCCCAGTAAGGCTTATTTGTTTATTCCTGTCGAACACGTAACCACTATGGTACTGGTCTTGTATTTGTAGAACGCATTAGGTTAGGTGGAAGAGGGATCCTCCTAAATTTTGTGAAATGTGGTTTCAATGAGTGTGGGGGGGGGGGTAATTAAAAAAAAATCATTTTGCTTTATATAATTGTTTTTTTTTTCAATGTGCCCTTTTACTAGCCTGTGTTGCCTTACTGGTACATCCTATGAAGTATTGCGGTGGCCATTACTAGCCTGCTGTTGCCTTACTGGTACATCCTATGAAGTATTGCGGCGGCCATTACTGGCCTGCTGTTGCCTTACTGGTACAGCCTGTGAAGTATTGCGGCGGCCATTACTGGCCTGCTGTTGCCTTACTGGTACAGCCTGTGAAGTATTGCGGTGGCCATTACTGGCCTGCTGTTGCCTTACTGGTACAGCCTGTGAAGTATTGCGGTGGCCATTACTGGCCTGCTGTTGCCTTATTGGTACAGCCTGTGAAGTATTGCGGTGGCCATTACTGGCCTGCTGTTGCCGTACTGGTACAGCCTGTGAAGTATTGCGGTGGCCATGGTACAGATGATCCCATCACTTCCACCCAGCTTCCCTATCACAACATTTCTATTTATAGACACGAATATTTTATTAAGTAGCCTACATGTTTGTTATTTCACTTTAAAAAACCATCTCATACATCGTTATGAAATTTCGTTTCATTGCAGTAGCACGTGCACATCACCACCATACTTACATCAACACACATACAACTATACCATACATCTTATCTCACCATGCACATCACCACCATATTTACATTAACACACATACAACTATACCATACAGCATACCTCACCATGCACATCACCACCATACTTACATCAACATACATACAACTATACCATACAGCATACCTCACCATGCACATCACCACCATACTAACATCAACACACATACAATTATACCATACAACTTACCTCACCGTGCACATCACCACCATACTTACATCAACACACATACAACTATACCATACACCATACCTCACCATGCACATCACCACCATACTTACATCAACATACATACAACTATACCATACAGCATACCTCACCATGCACCATCAGGAGACACACCATTAATCACTACTATCTGTTAACCATTACACAAACCATATCAGCTTGCATATAATACAACCACACCAAAATCACGTGCATACTGCCATCATGTCATTTAATAGTATCAATATGCCAATTGGACAGTTCATAGTATTTATATCAATTAGACAGTTCATAGTACAGTCGATTCCGCTTAATCCGGACACATCAGGACCGAGGCTTTTTGTCCCAATAAAGCGGCTGTCCCAATTAAACTTACACATTTACTATTGGCTTCTTGGTTTGGTTCCTTTGAGATTTGTCCCAAATAAGCGGCTGTCCCAATTAAGCGGTGTCTCAATTAAGCGGAATCCACTGTATTTAGATCAAGTGAAGTTAGAAGGAAATATATCGCTCAGGTTGTCTGATTTCATTTTACAACACTCAATACTGTTCTTTTTTTTTTTTAAGTTTTCGTTTCTTTATGTTAACTTAAATTTCTTTAATGTTGGTATTTGTGTATACAAAATCTGGGGATTTTTTTTTTACCATTGTATTGTTATGAAAATAGACTAGTTCCGTGGACGAGAGTCTAGTTGGTGTACGTCATTTTTAATAAACCACTTTAATGAAGTTAGCTCGCATTAGAATGATATGATGAGTATACAATGCACACCATTTCCATTGTAAAGAATGTGATCAACTGAGTTTTTACTGCTGCAGTGACTTGTCACTCTCTCTCTCCCATATCTCTCTCTCTCTCTCTCTCTCTCTCTCTCTCTCTCCCATATCTCTCTCTCCCCCTCTCTCTCTCTCTCTCACACACACACACACATATCATCATCATCAATTTACACCCATACCTTGTTCCGGAAATTGTTACTTCCATGCCGTCTAGGATGCCATTGCTTATTACTCCGTACTGCAAGTATTTCAGAGCAGTTTTTATTACACGAGAAACGAATGGCTGTATTCGTATCTCTCGTTTTATGTCCCTAACCTGGCATTAGTGTGTACTGTATGTGTCTCAGACAGAGATGTTTTTGTATCATTGTAACATCTTTGTATAAATGCATAACATATGTATGTATGTGATCTTCTATCTATCTATCTATCTATCTATCTATCTATCTATCTATCTATCTATCTATCTATCTATCTATCTATCTATCTATCTATCTATCTATCTATCTATCTATCTATCTATCTATCTATCTATCTATCTATCTATCTATCTATCTACCTACCTACCTACCTACCTACCTACCTACCTACCTACCTACCTACCTACCTACCTACCTACCTACCTACCTACCTACCTACCTATCTATCTATCTGTCTGTCTGTCTGTCTGTCTGTCTGTCTGTCTGTCTGTCTCTAACTACTACACATGTGGGTCTTATTGGTTTGTTTGTTCAATGAAAAACAACGTGAATGTAGAAGTAATTTTTCTTTGAAGTCTTGCACCTCGTCTCTATGTTACACACACACACACACACACACACACACATATTCAATACAGCTGAACTATCGACCTACCTTCCCATCATTCAACTGGTACCATGGATTATTTTATTTTGCTCCTAACCTACATCACCATAAACATTACCCATAAGCCCCTTGTTATTTTTTTTTACCCGTGTTACCCCCTCACCCTCTCTCAACTTTCCTCTTTTTTCTTCACCCCTCCCGTACTTTATCGTCTTGTAGTACCAGGGTGAGTGGTGGCGGGGGTTGAAATATCACTGAAAGCATCTGCCAAGTAGAAGGTGAGCGGCTTGATGTATCGGGGGGGGGGGGCGGCTGGTTTAAAGTTTCCGCGTGCGCGCTAACTGAATTTCTGAGGTTGAAGAAAAGCTGCACCGCTCATTTCTTTATGAGACGAGGGGATTAGGAAGGGGGTTACTAAATTTGTCCCTGTCATATAATGAGAGTCAGAAGGTGTGTGTGTGTGATAGGTGTGTGCACTTGAAGCGCAGGGAGGAGGAGATAAGACGAAGAGGAAGATGAAATGAACGTGTTGAAGTTTTATGTGGGTTTGTAAACGAAGCATAACCAGTCAAAGATTTTAAATATACTAGCATTAAAAAAAACAATCCAATATACTAGTATGTCATTTCTTGATTTAAATGTTACAATTTTTAAACTTTGAGTTTGTATGTATACTTTCAGTTCTTCATATGGCTGGAGATATATTTTGTGTTGTACAACATTCGTTCGAATATGATGATTATCTTGTGTTGTACATCATTCATTCTAATATGATGATTTATATTTTCTTGTACAACATTCATTCTAATATAATGATTTATATTTTCTTGTACAACATTCATTCTAATATAATGATTTATATTTTCTTGTACAACATTCATTCTAATATGATGATTTATCTTGTGTTGTACAACATTCATTCTAATATGATGATTTATATTTTCTTGTACAACATTCATTCTAATATGATGATTTATCTTGTGTTGTACAACATTCATTCTAATATGATGATTTATATTTTCTTGTACAACATTCATTCTAATATGATGATTTATCTTGTGTTGTACAACATTCATTCTAATATGATGATTATCTTGTGTTCGTACGGAAAATAACAGGACCTCAACAGGTGCATTAGCATACAACCCTCCCCCTCCCCCCCCCCCATTCCGAAAAAAAAGAACATATTTCTGCCCCTTTGGGCTACCCAAAAGATAGCAACATATCCGCAAACTAATCAGTAGATGTTATAGAATTTCAAAATCATTATTGACACAGTGTGCTTTACTGACAATGTCAGCTCTTGTGATGATACGCCGTTGAATTCAAATCAAAGTGAAGCATCCATTTCTGTGTTCCCTACAACTTGAGTGTTACTAAAACATTTACATGGCGTTGGGACAGGGTGGGTGGGGGGGGGGGAGGCGACGACAGTCTTTGGTCAATGGAAGCTGTTTATTTTGACAAGTTGGAATGAATGAGATGTCTGTTCTATCATGAGATGTCTGTTCTATCATGAGATGTCTGTTCTATCATGAGATGTCTGTTCTATCATGAGATGTCTGTTCTATCATGAAATGTCTGTTCTATCATGAGATGTTTGTTCTATCATGAGATGTCTGTTCTATCACGGTTGAGCTTCTGTCTGTTGTAGAAAATAATGGTAGTGTTGTTTCTCGACTGTTTAATGTCCCAGGTAAACTATTTGACTGTCAGCATTGTCTTCTAGTTCGGCATAAAATGATGTCCGACTGGAGCAGCCAACTACGGCCCACGGGTCAAATATCAGTTGAACTCGTCATGTGTGCTCTGTGGAAGTGTCGTATACTACAGACACTGATTGGTCAAATATCAGTTGAACTCGTCATGTGTGCTCTGTGCAAGTGTCGTATACTACAGACACTGATTGGTCAAATATCAGTTGAACTCGTCATGTGTGCTCTGTGGAAGTGTCGTATACTACAGACACTGATTGGTCAAATATCAGTTGACCTCGTCATGTGTGCTCTGTGCAAGTGTCGTATACTACAGACACTGATTGGTCAAATATCAGTTGACCTCGTCATGTGTGCTCTGTGCAAGTGTCGTATACTACAGACACTGATTGGTCAAATATCAGTTGACCTCGTCATGTGTGCTCTGTGCAAGTGTCGTATACTACAGACACTGATTGGTCAAATATCAGGTGACCTCGTCATGTGTGCTCTGTGCAAGTGTCGTATACAACAGACACTGATTGGTCAGTTAACAGTGCCTTTTATCCTCTCCATCATTGTCATGGCCGTGGGTACAGTAACAACTGAGCTTAAAGATAACTGATATTGCTTAGACTCGCTGAACTCCAAAATCTTCTCCTCTGTCTTTGAGTGTATAAGGAATAGTTCATTAAATTTTTTTTATAATTCATACATATTTCCCGCTCCTTCCTGCTTTGATTTAGTTTTATGTTTCACAGAAAATATTGAACTTTTTTATGCATTTAATTTTAACCTAAAAGTAAAATGCGCTATCTTTTTTGTTAAATATATGACACGAATATTTTAGTGTTGTTTGAAACTGGGTGTTAGAAACTGTTGACAGTAACGACGCGACACGGGCTGGTTATCATGATTGAATTATCAAGTTAACGCTCTCTCGTGACTTGTGGCTGCACGCTTCACTGGTCATCGTTGTCCTCTCTACCAACGTGTACCGTGACTTTATTTCCATCCTGAACTTTGCATTTTGCTGTCACCAAAGGACCTGGAGACTTCGGCTTTTAATAAATGTATTTTTAACATTGTTGATGGAGTAGTCACACCGAGAAGCGATTGAATTATCTAAGTCAGGACTGACTTATGCTGTTTTTGTTTAATAGGGGTGGAAGAAAATAACTTTATTATCAGGTCATTGGACATTTTTTCCGAACCTGAGATGAAGCCATTAAAACCCACCATGATTATAAATACATTTTTACCTCAGTATCCGAATGCATTAAAAGTCGAACTACTTGAAATGCAAACAAAATTTGTGGTAAAGGGAAAAAAATGACATGTAAAAAAAATCCTAGATTTTCAAAATAAAACACAAGAACCCAAAATACAATTATTGCCAGCCCTAGGTGTGACATCCCTAGACAAGGGGATTCCTCCAGACAAACGATATATGGTTACATGGTGACCGCGCACATATAAAGTATGGGAGTAATTGGGTACATATAGAAAGGTTGGTGATAGTTGATGTCTGTTATATTGGAAGGTTATCTCTCTTTTTTTAGTGCGTTATTTTAAAATGAGATCAGGGTACAGAAAGTTTCGTAACCTAAGAGAAATAAATTCTGAGCATGTTTCTACTTCAGTCAACATATTGTTTCCATCTCTATGCATTGTATATACAACAGCACGAGATAGCTCGGAGTGGGTATTATCTGGCAGATTATACATTTTAACATTTGGCATTTTGTTTATAGTTCTTTATTAATGGACTTTTTTTTAACGATTTACTTTTTTTTGTTGTAGTTTAAAGATATTTGGAAAAAAACCACTAGAAGATTTAGTGCATGTTTATGTGTGATTTATATATGAGCATTTAATGAATATAATATACATGCAGTTCAGATACCAACAGTGGTACAACCCATTACTAGCAGGGAGTATTTAGACGTTTGGGGTTTATTGTTTCTACACGGTTGAACACTTCACAATAAATTGGGGATATATAACACCTCGTTGAGGTGCAGATTACCAGGGGTGGTTTTAATCCCGCGGGGCCCTGGATCATGTGTGGTGCCTAGAATTAAGTTGTATTATAGCTAGGTGACAAACTTATCTCTTAACGCGGGTCTGCCATCATGCGGAGTTGCCCCAGTTCAATCCCAATGGACAACATTGAGAGGAATATTTGAGCTCGTAATTAAATAATTATAAAATACTTGCTTGGACATGCTTTTAAATGTTTATTTATTTTTCGACTAAAAAAATAGTGGAAAAACCCACTACAGGGGAATTAACTCCTACTCTATACAACAACGTTTAATAAACTAAGTTACTTCCCTTTGATTAAGAGACTATTTTCTACCACGCGATGTTTTTTTATTCTGTGTTTTTATGACTTCCTATTTCTCTTTATTTTTGTCCGTAGTTGTTTTAATAATATACATGTACATGTACTTAAAATATACATGCTGTTCATATTGAAATTATACTAAAATGTGACATTTACTGCTTAGAAAAGTATTTAAACAACCTTTTTTTCCTTTTTAGAACATGAATGCGTATTTAAATCATTGCTCCCTCCCCCTATGGTGTTAATTCCTTCCATTTCAATGAATTAGAGAGATTTATAAAACTAATAACTCAAACTTATTAAAACTGAAGAGGTTGTTGTTATTGACTGTGAGTAGATCATGTGCTCTTATGTTTTCATCCTATTAATAGGCATAAAAAAATTAAAGCTTTAATGAACCGAAAAAATAATAATAAATAGTGAATGGTTGGGTATTTGTGAAACATCGCTAAGCAGCTTAGTTTTTCATCGAGTTTGAAATGCCCTTTGGTTATGTTTTAATTAAACTGCCTTGTTGAATGGGCCAGGAAACAGTCATTGCTAAGTGTTAGTTTAATCTATTTGTGGATTTTTTCGCCATCAATAACTGACGCAAGTCTTGTGTGGAAGGGGGGAGGTGGGTGGGGGGGAGTCATTGGTTGGAAAAACCTGTTTTGTTTCACTTGTAATCTGTGCAATCATCGGCTACGGTCACGTGATAAGCTTCTTACAAATATTTGCTTTCTGATTTCGTTTGTTTACGTAACTTGTTGACAAACTCGCACAATAAATGACCACAAAAGTCTGTATAATTCAAATGACCACAAAAGTCTGTATAATTTAAATGACCACAAAAGTCTGTATAATTCAAATGACCACAAAAGTCTGTATAATTTAAATGACCACAAAAGTCTGTATAATTCAAATGCGAATTGAAATTTAAGATAGCTGCTTTTGTTGTCAAAGTTAGGCTAATCCCTACGAGACGATTATTGCATTTCTTCTGATTCTAATGGCTGTTTTTACTGCTCGAAATTAGACAAACAGCTAGATAAAACTGCACTTGATTCTTTCTGTGAGAAAACATTAATTTCGTCCAGGAATCATGTCTGTTGTGTATGTTATTGTGCACAATTTCTTAATGAAATAAAAATCTATGGCATACCATTGTCCATAACACAATGTATGTAAGCTCTCAGATAGACACATAGATGATATCTCCGGTAGTTTTAACTTTGTCTACAGTTGTTGTGTACTATTTTCACAGTTCAAATAAAAACAAACAAAAAAATCAAACATGTCGGAATATAGGGCCATGCATCATCTGTGGATTGTTTCTGTGAGAAAACGAACTTTTAATTTTGCATACACGAATTTCGTCTGTATGTTGTGTTCAAAAAATGTGATTTGTGATTGTGCATGGTGTTTTATGATGAGTCACATGATAAACTAAGTCTAATGACATTTTTATATTAGGTCTTGGCTTTGGTAAATGATTGTATGATTGAATAAATACCCTACAATTTATATGTATGATTGAAAAAATAGATAGACAACACACATACAATTTATATCTATGATTGAAAAAATAAACAACACACATACAATTTATATCTGTGATTGAAAAAATAGATAGACAACACACAAACAATTTATATCTGTGATTGAAAAAATAGATAGACAACACACATACAATTTATATGTATGATTGAAAAAATTGATAGAAAACACACACATAATTTATATGTATGATTGAAAAAATAGATAGACAACACACATACAATTTATATCTGTGATTGAAAAAATTGATAGACAACACACATACAATTTATATGTATGATTGAAAAAATAGATAGACAACACACATACAATTTATATCTATGATCAGAGGCGTACCTAGGGCGGGGGAGGGTGGTCCCAATTCGAAAGTCCCCCGGGCCCCCAAATCATTTTTTTACATAAAATATTATGTGCATTATCTCATGTCATGGTGTCGAATGTCAAAATGCAGGGGCCCCCAAAGAGATGAAGCCCCTTAGCCCCGAAATCCTTAGGTTCGGCCCTGTGTATGATTGAAACATACAATTTATATCTATGATTGGAGAAATATATAGACAACACACACACACAATTTATATCTATTATTGAAGAAGTATATACACAACACACACACATTTATATCTATGATTAAAAAAGCTACATCATCACCTTTCACATTAATTAGTTCAACAACTACAACATATGTACTTGACTGGCTTCAGAAGACAGAATTTGACGCAGGCAGGAAAAAAAAGCAACAGACTTAAAAACATGCAACTTGTGTTTTATTTATTTTACACTAGGTTAGTTGTTGCGGAGTGTCCAAACCACAGACAGTCGCTCTGTAAACAAACAATTAATGAAAGCCATCTAAATAAACAATTAATTAAAACTGAACACTTTTATGTCGGCAGTTTGTTGTTGTTGTTTTTAATTTGCTTTATTTGTTTAATTTTTATTTTATTTAATTTATTTTAAATATAGAAATAACATTGTTCTGCTCTCTACTCAACGAAGTTGTTTCATTAAATAATACATAATGCATAATACTTAATATATATAAAATATATATAAAACATAACGTTAACCATAATATATATTACATATCACATAATATATAATACATAACATATGATACATAATAATGTAATACTTGTACTGTTAAAAAAAATGGTTCGTCGTGTGGTATTAGAAACACGCGCACACACATACACAGAAACTGGTGGTCACGTCTATACTAAACATCTTAGATATTTAACCTGCACCATCACGTCTCTACTATATATATATATATATATATATATATATATATATATATATGTTTGTGTGTGTGTGTGTGTGACATGGATACTGGTGGTCACGTCTCTACTATATATATATATGTTTGTGTGTGTGTGTGTGTGACATGGATACTTTTCATAATGTTACTAAGACACATACACAGATACTGGTGGTCACGTCTCTACTAAACATCTTAGATATTTAACCTGCACCATCACGTCTCTTATATATATATATATATATATATATATATATATATATATATATATATATGTTTGTGTGTGTGTGTGTGTGTGTGTGTGTGACATGGATACTTTTCATAATGTTACTAAGACACATACACAGCTACTGGTGGTCACGTCTCTACTAAACATCTTAGATATTTAACCTGCACCATCACGTCTCTACTATATATATATATATATATATATATATATATATATATATATATATATATATATGTTTGTTTGTTTGTGTGTGACATGGATGCTGGTGGTCACGTCTCTACTATATATATATATATATGTTTGTGTGTGTGTGTGACATGGATACTTTTCATAATGTTACTAAGACACATCCAGTAAATAATGCACAAGCCCATTTATATGTGTTCCACTGAGAACCTGTTCACGTTCGTCTTTTTTTTTCTGTATAAGTTTAAATATATGAACCAGTCAGATTAATATATATGAAAAACCAGATTAATATATATGAACAACCAGATTAATATATGAACAATCAGATTAATATATACGAACCAATCAGATTAATATATATGAACAATCAGATTAATATATATGAACCAATCAGATTAATATATATGAACCAATCAGATTAATATATGAACAACCAGATTAATATATATGAACAACCAGATTAATATATCTGAACCAATCAGATTAATATATATGAACCAATCAGATTAATATATATGAACCAATCAGATTAAAATATATGAACAACCAGATTAATATATATGAACAACCAGATTAATATATCTGAACCAATCAGATTAATATATATGAACCAATCAGATTAATATATATGAACAACCAGATTAATATATCTGAACCAATCAGATTAATATATATGAACCAATCAGATTAATATATATGAACCAATCAGATTAATATATATGAACCAATCTGATTAATATATATGAACAATCAGATTAATATATACGAACCAATCTGATTAATATATATGAACCAATCAGATTAATATATATGAACCAATCAGATTAATATATATGAACCAATCAGATTAATATATATGAACCAATCAGTTACTACATAATGCCAGGCCTTATTGAAGTATGTCAGTTTTTTTACTTGTTTCTGATAGGCATAAGAAATGGTGTTTTGTGTCTACGGTCGGGGGCTGATGCGGATTAAGAGGGTGTGCTTTGGGTCCTTACTTGGGAATGGGCCCCCAATACTCTAACTTAACACTTGTAATTTATTTGTGAGGGGTGTGGGCGTGAAATGTTACTAGGCGTCTGATACCCCAACCAAACTTAATCTTCTTTAGGTCATGGTTTAACTCATGTTGACTTGCTCTGTATTCAATTGTGTAAGTTCATTAAAAGTTAGTTAAAGGTTTTCCCATATTTTTTTTTCTTTTCAAAGAGTGAAACTGAGTTAACGACAGGCTGTTTCTTTTATGTTTGGGGGGGGGGGGGGATAAAAAATGTCAGGTTGTTCTTAAGCAGCTGTTAAAATCTAGATGCCATGTTCACTAATGCAGGTCTGGATTCTGTCATGTTTTCAGCTCCGCCAGTTACGCGGACACTGTATGGACCTTCTACGCAAGCCTGCGAGATGGTTGACTGCACATCGCCTTAGTTCATCTTGTGCACGACATCAGCTGCAATTTATTTTTACTCTCTAACACCACACCTTTAATTTTTTTTTAACTTTTCTGTTTCATAAATTTGCTATAGTGATAATTTCTCTGAATAGATTAAAGTCATTAATAACCTTCCAACAACTACTGCTTGCCCATAAAACCTGGCTCCAACACTCCCCATCCTCCTCCCCATGCCTGTCCCACCCCAACCCAGTGACCGGATCACCTGTTGGTCGTCGCATTACAACAGTTCAAGGCGCACCAGCAACATTTTTGTGATTAAATAAAGGGGGGGGGAGTTCGGTTAAAGAAAAAATTGGGACGGGAGGTGCGGGGGAGCCTGTAATATAAGACACTGTTTGTTCCGTTAAATTCAGCGTAACATTTGTAAAAAGAATAAAAGAGATATGGGTTGGATGGGTGGTTGAGATATGGTTGTTAAGGTGGGAATGAGGTTGGATCGGCTTTTGCCAAAGGGGAGCCCTGTTTTAAATAAATGTAAAAAAAAAAATGCCGTGTCCCGATATTTCGATAGAGTAGCACATGACCAAAAAGACTTGGAGGAGAAGGGGAGACGACTTGAAAGACACACAAGCAGCCATGCGTAGCTCTTCAGAAGCCGAGGAATTCTGCTTCATTAACTCCCTCGGCTATTGAACGCCGAGATAGTTTCACCGGTCCATTGTCAACGAGGCCCGACGCATTTTTCGCCTATTTTGTTTCGGCCATCTGAGTTGTGCCTTTTTTTTTCCCCTGGTGAATGTTAGTTTTCAAATGCTTTATTTATGGTATACACTCACTAATCGTAGACTTCTATTCAGGTTTTTTTTCGGTTGTATGATTAATGTGCCTCTTTTCTCTTCACGACTCTCTCTCTTGCTTTAAATAAAAAGAAATTCCACTAAGAAATATTACACTTAATCCTCATAAGAACCAAAGTTGTTTTTTTATTCTTGTGTATACATTTTTTTTAATGTGTGATTTTTATCAAGATTTTATTTTTTTTTTGTACCATAGTGTATTTTATATGAATGACTTAAACATACACACAAATACCACACAAAGGCAGACTGAATTTGACCCATAAACTAGTCGCCCAGAGTGAGTTTATCTGGCACGTTCGGTGATCTAGCTTAACTAAATACTATTTAAGAAGTTGTTCTCTCTTTCCTCTCACTTTGAACATTTCTTCCTCTCTGTCAATGACAGACACCGGCTAGCTGTAAGAGTTCATTATTCTTCATTCAGTCATATTTTAGATTGACATTGTCAGATAAGAAAGCTGTATCAGTAAAAATTTATGTCATGCAGTGTTGTTTCATTCGTACATTGGCTGAACTACTCTTGCTGATATTTTGTTATTCATGATGTCATGAATATTAAGTTCAGATCATAAGTTCTCCTTTTCTTTTTTAATCACGCAACAAAAGAATCATCGATTTATTTATTTTTATTTGGGACAGAAAAAATTGTATACTTCAATAAATTGACACAATCTAGATATATTTGTGAAAAATTGTATTCGTCAATAAATTGACACAATCTAGATATATTTGTTTTGCTGCCTGGAAACAGATTTATTTTCAATTTCTCCACACGTAATATTTCATCGGCTCATGTGATATAAAGAAAACAACAACAACATAACAACATCTACATGGCCTAGTTGTGTCTTATACTCAGAGCTAAGGAACATTATCACTCCCTGCACCACCGCCCACCCCCTTTCCATCCCGCTGTGATGTTTTTCTACACTTTTATTTGTGTGTTTCTGTATCAGTCCGTGGCACGGAACATTGCCCACAGATGACGCCAGAAGTCGTTTGTGGCGACACTAGATTAAAATTCATTCACTAGTGTGTGTATAATCCCAGCTAGTCTGTAATTTAAAGGGCATCGTTAAGTGCAGGAATTAGGCGTTTTTATTTATCGTTTACTTACCACTACTCATTATATATTTTACATAAGTGCCTGCTAGGCGACCTCTGGTTTTGTCATTACTATTATTGGTAGACCATGCGCTCATTTTGTTGTTTGTATACATCAGATTTGGCTAAGAATAAGAAAAAGGTTTCTTAACTGTTTACTGATAGACTCCATGAACTCCAGCACAACTCAAAGATAACGTGGGTGCACTTTAGATTAGCGATGGCTCAAAAAGAATTGTCATTATATATATATATATATATATATATATATATATATATATATATATATATATATATATATATATATATATATACAGCTATCTTTTAGGAATGAATTGCTTTCATTTGTAGAAAAGTTCCTCCATGACGACCGGTTCTAGAAAGCCAATACTCCCATTGAATCCTATGTTAAATAGTCACCTTAACATCGCATTTGAAAAGTATAAAACCACATTAAAGTTATATATATATATATATATATATATATATATGTATCCATTTTTAGAAGAATATCTCCTCTGTTTTCTGTGTCTGTGTCATATCGTAATGTTAATTTAACGGAAAAGTGAGATAAGTGAATACAATGAGGGAAATAGTATTATTATTACTAACACTAAGTACTTTTGCTCATAATGTACGTACGGTTTTGGTGTCGACGAGAAATGATATAATTGTGAGACTATTAAATGTATAGCTAATGTGTAACAGTCTTTACTCCATCTAACACACCCACCCACACACACACACACACACACCTTTCCCCGCGTCATTTAATCCACCCTCCTCTCTCCTTTTCCATTTCTATCTCTTCTATCTAGCCCGGTAGCTAATATATTTCACTTGGTTAATCTCTCTTGTCAGTTGTGGGACAAGGTGAGGTGTCGGACCAAACATCCATGGTGTCGTTGTAGATCTTGGTGCCCTTGGGCCATTTTGAATGATGTGCCGCCTCTCTTTGTTTAGTTTGTTGTAAAGAGTCTTTCTTCTGACTCTTTCTCTTAAAGTCGGCGTCACTGTAGGCTCACACATATAATACGCCTTGAAGATGTTTGTCTGACATGGGCGTCACTCCACTCTGGTCAAAGCCGATTTGTCAGTGTCACTGTGACCTTTAGTAGATTTTCGGCATATGGTTGCCAGTTACTGTATTCCTAGTAATAAGCGCTTCTCCCTTTGGATCTTTTTTCACAAAAGCTAATTACATTGACTCTTGCACAGCTATTTAGAGTATTTTTTTTTTACTACTTGTCAAACATCAATTGTGCTCTCATGTGGTTTTCAAATCTCTACGCTTCGCGACCCACTTTGTCTACAATTTAGTTTTCTCGACCCACCTGCAAAGAATAAAAGTTTCATTTCCTGTACATATAGATTTCCCCCCATTTCACTTTACATATTTACAAGCTTTTATTTTTGCACCTTATAGAGAAACAGGGTTGTAATTACACATAGATTCTCGATCTAATAATTAAATATTCAAATATTTAAAATACACAAGTAGATCGCGACACACACTTTGCGATCCACTGCACTAGGTAGATTAAAGTTTTTAAAATATTTAAGGACAACAATATTGCTATGTGCAATTTTTGACATAAAACATGTACTGATGTTCAACATTGATATCAGACATACAATAGACACCATTGAACGGCCGTGTGGGCGCGCGCAGTTTGGGTTATACATTTAACATAGCTGGTCACTCAGTAGCTGGACAACCTGGTTGACATAGCAGGTCACTCAGTAGCTGGGCCCACAAATCACTCTCGTGGGTCAGGACAATGTCAAGGTCAGACTCTGTAAGCAGATAGAATCAGCCAGTCCGGTAATATTTAATGTGTCAGGCAAGCGACGATCTCTCTCTCCCCCCCCTACCCCCCATTGCCCCTCCAATATCGGCTGCATAATCGTAAAGTCACTTTAATGTCTCTGGGTGTACACAAGTCACCAGTCAATAATCGTAAAGTCACTTTAATGTCTCTGGGTGTACACAAGTCACCAGTCAATAATCGTAAAGTCACTTTAATGTCTCTGGGTGTACACAAGTCACCAGTCAATAATCGTAAAGTCACTTTAATGTCTCTGGGTGTACACAAGTCACCAGTCAATAATCGTAAAGTCACTTTAATGTCTCTGGGTGTACACAAGTCACCAGTCAATAATCGTAAAGTCACTTTAATGTCTCTGGGTGTACACAAGTCACCAGTCAAAAGAAATTGTTGGTAGTAATAAATTGCCTTGTAAATGAAGCATATTTTTGATTGTGCATGTAATATGTCTGGCTTATGCTACTTGTCATTATATTCTATTTTAAATTAATGACATTGGGTTACATAAGACAGTGGTTAGATTTTTGAATGTGTGTGAACGTAAACAGTTTCTCAATCAGCCGATCAAAATGTATTTCTCTATATCTGTTTTTCTATTGGTCTTTCTGTTTTTTTAATCCATCTGTCTGTATATGTACGTGCATGTTTGCGCTTTAAACTAAACACTAATCAGACTTGGTGACTTAGTTCAGGAAGTCATACACTTTTGTTCAGTGCACATATTCTAATAAATACTTTCTTGGGTTACATTTTTGTAAACTCAAGAAGGAGGGAAAGGTTAAAAAGTTTACATAGTTGTTTTTCTTTAGCCAACCAAAACTCCGTAAGATAGAGTTAATGCGATTTAAAGGAACACTTAAACCAGACAGAGGCGGTGGTGTTTGAAACGGACGCTCGTTTGGGTCGCTGCCTTTCCTGCTCCATTATTTGGTAGCGGGGGCTTATCTGCCACTAACAGCGGTTGAAACCCCGACCCCTCTTTGAGCTTGCCCGTTATGCTAATGTGCCTGATGATGATGATGGTCTTTTAATAGTATGTACTGACTTGTTTTTTCCCCCCTTCAGATGAAGAAAAGGGGGGAGGGGGGTCGGCTTTAGATAAAGTTTTTTCTTTTCTCTCTCTCTCTCTCTCTCTCGCTATACCCCAGAGCCAATAGACTTCCTTCTGCTAATGGTTAGGACAAGAACAAGGGTTTCCCCCCTGCTGTATTAGATCATTAACTTTTTAACGTTTCCAGTCTCACAGATAGCGCTGTCTGATAGTTTCCATCATTCCCCCCCCCCCTCTTGCTAAGGTGAAGTGGATTGTCGGCGGAGTCAGGGGGCCCCATTTAAGATGGGATGGTGCTGAGTGGTATTCATTTTTGTCAGTCGCGGAGTTGTCGGTCTTGATGTAGGACAGGGCATTAAGAATAATAATGCAAATGCTTTTTACTGTAAAAATAGATGAAGGGTGGAATCTGTGTATGTGTGCGCCTGTTGGCTGGTTCGTTTGTGTGTGTGTGTGTGTGTGTGCTTGTGTGCGCGCGCCCGTTGGCTGCTTACACTGGACCACTTACCCCAATTGGAAAAGAAATAAAATTGTAATCGGTACACCCATGTTTTATGTGAAGTTGATGGTCTTATTTGTTGGGCGTCAGAAAAATTTACGGTATTTCACTGAAAATTTTTATTTGCATCGGACAGCGGGTCAGTGGTGCGTGCTGTCATTGTTTCCAGTTGAGTGAGGTAGTGACCAGTTTCTACACAAGTTTTTTGTTCACATATTCATTTCATTGTGACTCTGATTGCTCCATTACTTTTCTTTTAAATTTCTTTAGATCTTATTCTAATTTCTATTATTATCATTCAAAAAATCTTGACAGATTTGATTATATATAATGAAATAGCGTGTATTACTTATCTATTCAGTAACAAATAATTTGTGTTACCTAGCTAAATAACATAACGGTTTATTTCAATATGAGTACACTCTTTTACTACCCATGCTGGACACTGTCTACATTTGGGTATAACACACTGTATGTAATGTCTACATTTGGGTATAAGATAACACACTATGTAATGTCTACATTTGGGTATAAGATAACACACTGTATGTAATGTCTACATTTGGGTATAAGATAACACACTGTATGTAAGGTCTACATTTGGGTATAAGATAACACACTGTATGTAATGTCTACATTTGGGTATAAGATAACACACTGTATGTAATGTCAATCACTGTAGCTGATGATGTTATTGCCGTTTTAATTTCAAAACAAAATTTCATTTCCACCAATATTGTTGTCAAAGCTGTGATGTACCCAACTGATGCATGTACTTTCTAATAACTGGCAGTAATGGATGATAACATTGATACCACTTTCTAATAACTGGCAGTAATGGATGATAACATTGATACCACTTTCTAATGACTGGCAGTAATGGATGATAACATTGATACCACTTTCTAATTACTGGCAGTAATGGATGATAACATTGATACCACTTTCTAATAACTGGCAGTAATGGATGATAACATTGATACCACTTTCTAATAACTGGCAGTAATGGATGATAACATTGATACCACTTTCTAATAACTGTCAGTAATGGATGATAACATTGATACCACTTTCTAATAACTGTCAGTAATGGATGATAACATTGATACCACTTTCTAATGACTGGCAGTAATGGATGATAACATTGATACCACTTTCTAATAACTGGCAGTAATGGATGATAACATTGATACCACTTTTTAATAACTGGTAGTAATGGATGATAACATTGATACCACTTTTTAATAACTGGCAGTAATGGATCATAACATTGATACCACTTTTTAATAACTGGCAGTAATGGATCATAACATTGATACCACTTTCTTCCTCCTTTCTTCCATGAATTATATAAAAAAAACATTGATGTTGCTAGATATCTCCCCCAGCTCTGGTAATGGTTAACAATACAAGTGCATTATCTTGATCGAGTTATGGCTTATTCTTGCATGCTGGAATAATTTTCTTATGTATTTCCCTCTAAGTTAAGAAGGCATTTTTATCACATTCACACGCACGCGCGGAAATTTTGAGCTAAAAATATTCGGATCGCCCTTTCAAGCTATCTTTAACTTGGCTTGCATGTTGTTAATGACTAAATTTATTTCATTATTTCAGTCTCTGTGTTTTTTTTTAATTGGCCGATGAGATTTGTATTTATTTGTGAGAGGTTTTTTTAAATGTTCTTTATTATCTGTGTAATATTGTTGATTGGATAGGCAATGGGATAAAACACGAATATAAATAATTCGTATCAATAGTTTAAGATTGTATTGATGATATATGAAATGCATTACTTCATGTTAGATCACTAGGTAAAATAAACAACAACTAAATAAAAGCATGATGCAATTTCATGTGAACTCTTAATATTATACATGACACATTTGAATGTGAACTAATTACGGGCGAATTCATTCCTGAAGAATGAGATTGTCGTGCAGAATTAGTTTTTGAGATCTCCCCATAATTGATTTTTTACATGTTGGTATTGTTGGACAGAGAGTGGACGTTATCTTTATATTGTGATTTTTTTTAAATTGTTCAATTTTATGTTCATTGAGCCTTTCCCGGTGTAACATTTTCTCTTGTTAATACTTGAGTCATTCTATGGATTCCACACACATCATCATTTTTTTAAAAGAATATCTCATAATTATTAACAACTAAGTCTCGATTATTGTATGTAATGGTAATAAGGCGATTGAATCCATCCCCCCACCCCTTCAACATGTTGCCTTCTTCACAAGGGCTTAACGTGCGACTAACGGCACTCCAGTTGCTAAGTTTAGCTTAGTGTCGATGATTGTAAACGTTTATGTCACGTGACTTCACTACGGATTTAATTGACTGTCAAGAGCTCAAGTGTGCATGTATGGACTATCTTTTGCTTCATCTGCATGTGTAATGTGAGCTGACTTGGATGTCATCTGAACTTATCTATCTGCGTACTGCTTACAGTATCTTTCATTACAGGCGTCGTTGACAACATGAAAAACTGACTCATCACGAGAATGTTGTGGAGAGAACTAGGGGTGCATAACCCTAACGTCAGCTTTGAACCCTCTATTCTTGTTATATTAATACATCTATATCTTTATAAATATATGTGTGTGTTTTTCACGGCTGCCAATTACCTGTCCTGTGTTAGCCATATAGCCGCATGTTATGCATACCTGATATACATTGATGTTTTTATTGATGTTTTAATGGTCCATCTTCTAACAATGATTGTTACAAATTGATATGAAGACAACCGTTAACGTTCACTTCTGCTCTTGATGAATCAATACTGTTTTTATAACAGAGTAGGTCATGATCGCGTATTAGTATCTAGTATGTCAATAAACACAAAATCATAACTAAGGACTTTTCAGTCCGTGTTGTGCGTTACATAAGATTCCTTAACATATAATGTAATATGATGGACACATATATCAGGTTAATGTTACCTGCTGACGTTAAGTAGTTGTTGGAAGAAATATGTTCTTCTTGGCTGTTAGTTTCTCGTAATGGTTTTTTTTTAATATTTGATGGTGTAATTTGTTTCCATTTTCTTTGGATTGTTACACTGTTGAATGTAAATTCACATGCAACTTATTCAAAGAGATGTCTTGGGGCGTTTTAATTGTGAATTCTTGTTTTAATAAGAGGGAAGTAAGACTATGATTTATTTCCCAATACATTTTTTTTAATTTGATTGAATTTTTATGTCATTTTGTCCTAATTCTGTGACAGGTGGTAATACTAGTACAACTGAATAAAGCAAAAATTAATTAATAGTAAAACAGTTTTAACTAAGAAAATGTGTGCTTTTGCTTTTTCGGCCAGTGAGTTATTGTCTGTCTTGACATAGCCTGTCAACACTTGCCTCTCATATTGACTGTTTTACGCGTACTATTTACATTAGAGATTATAACTTATCTGTTTTTATTTTCTTATCGACCAGACATTTTTTATTATTATATTTTTGTAATTGAAATATTTGATTTATTCTTTGTTTCATTGTTTCAGCATTGTGTTTCCAGCAGGGGCATCACCATCATGTAGTCTACACAGATTCATTCCCAACCAATCATCGTTCACCCACCTTTTTTTTTTTCAATTCATCGCCATTGTTGTGGTCCCTCTCCTTCATCTCTGCTCCAAGTTTTATGTCATATACAGGTAAGTGACATTCCTTGTATTTTTAACGAAGGAAAAAAAACAACCAAATAATGAAGTTATGTAGTCGACGTGACCGAGCAAACAATAGGATCATAATAATCTAGATTAACGTAAGGGTAAAAATAGAGAAGTTAAAAAATAATGTCATTGATAGAAACCAATGAACAAAGAGACTGATGGAGTAGGGTACAGTAACCAATGAACAAAGGGACTGAAGGAGTAGGGTACAGTAACCAATGAACAAAGAGACTGATGGAGTAGGGTACAGTAACCAATGAACAAAAGGGACTGATGGAGTAGGGTACAGTAACCAATGAACAAAGGGACTGATGGAGTAGGGTACAGTAACCAATGAACAAAGAGACTGATGGAGTAGGGTACAGTAACCAATGAACAAAGGGACTGAAGGAGTAGGGTACAGTAACCAATGAACAAAGGGACTGATGGAGTAGGGTACAGTTAGGTGAATGGTAGAAATAGTTTTTCAAGGTTGTTGTTTTTTATTGACCTATTTATTTTTGTCCAGAGCAGTTCTGTGCGGCGCAAAGTTAATGCAATGATCACATGAGAGCTATATTTGTTGTATTTGTCTCCATTGATTGTCTTTCTTTCAGTCCTTTTTACTAGTTGTGTTTCTTTATGCTAGTCTGACTTTCTGTGCTGCCTCTCTATGACATACTTTTTGTTTGTTAAATCCCTGCTTATGGCTGACATGTAATTATTACAATGAACTCCATGTTTTGTGTGAATTTTTTTCATATCTCTGATAAGCCTATCGTATAGAGCAGTGGTAGCAAACTTTTGCAATTGACGACCATCTAACAAATCTGATCGACCATCTAACAAATCTGATCGACCATCTAACAAATCTGATCGACCATTTAACAAATCTGATCGTTTTTCGTTTCCCACAAAAAAAAAAAAAATATCCAAGAACATATAGCTAAATGAATTGTGTAAATCTTGGATAAAACAAATATTAAAATTGTTGGCGACCAACTTGACATCACAGCTCGCGAAACACACTTTGAGAAGCACTGATGTAGTAGAGTAGAGTAATCTCCCTGCAGTCATTTTCTGATGTAATGAAGTTAAAATATGAGATATAGAGTAGTCTCCCTGCAGTCATGTTCTGATGTAATGAAGTTAAAATATGAGATATAGAGTAGAGTAGTCTCCCTGCAGTCATGGTCTGATGTAATGAAGTTAAAATATGAGATATAGAGTAGAGTAGTCTCCCTGCAGTCATGTTCTGATGTAATGAAGTTAAAATATGAGATATAGAGTAGTCTCCCTGCAGTCATGTTCTGATGTAATGAAGTTAAAATGAGATATAGAGTAGTCTCCCTGCAGTCATGTTCTGATGTAATGAAGTTAAAATATGAGATATTAAGTAGTTTCCCTGCAGTCATGTTCTGATGTAATAAAGTTAAAATATGAGATATAGAGTGGAGTAGTCTCCCTGCAGTCACGTTCTGATGTAATCAAATTAAAATATGAGATAAAGGCATCAGTCTCTCTTCCCAATCCGGCCATCAGAATGTTGAAGTAATTTAAGTCAGATTCAATGCCCCTGGTTACATGTGATATATCCCAGTTGGGTCGAGAGATTGGGGACACACGAGGATGAGCAATGAGGGTTATCTCATTACACCTGTGTCTCTTGGTCGGATTAGTCGGTTTGACAGAGCGTAAAGTTGAATGACTAGTTTGGGGGACTCTTTGTCTGTACTGTGTACATTGCTCGTGTGCTTGTCAGTGTGTTCGTATGGATCTCAGTCTGTGCGACATTTGGCTAGCATTTGTAAATGATGACTCGGTGGTGCTTTGGCTGAGAACACAACATCCGTGCTGTTGGTTACGAGCTCAAATTTTAGCGTGTCCCAGTCACCTATATGTCTTCGTTTGTGCGTTAAATAGCTTCCAAGTCTAAAATCATCGAAAATTAGTTCAATTATTAAGAACTTAGACCTACCATTTTAAGCAATGGTTTTAAAGTTGTATTTGCTAGTAATACATGATACAACTAAAGAGAACGCATGTTTCTCTGGTGTATCAAAATTAACTTTGAAGCTATTGGAACCAAGCACTTCGATTGTTGACTATTCTTAATTCATCATTTAAAAACAAACCAATGTAATAAGGAAAGTTTTTAGAAAAAGACCTTGAAAAAGTTGAAAGGCGAATATTTTGAATGTTGTTCCACACGCTAATTTAGTCAAAGCAGTTTAGATTTGGACAGTCATTGTAACCAATAAGGCGCCGATGTTGCTTGAGACACCATTTGTTAGAATATATCATTTGAATGACAATTAGGTTTTCACGCTGGTCGTGCGATGTTGGTATTTCATTCAGATTGGCGCAGTCTTTACATACATAGTTTGTTGATGTTGGCATTTCATTCAGATTGGCGCAGTCTCTACATACATAGTTTGTTGATGTTGGCATTTCATTCAGATTGGCGCAGTCTTTACATACATAGTTTGTTGATGTTGGCATTTCATTCAGATTGGCGCAGTCTCTACATACATAGTTTGTTGATGTTGGCATTTCATTCAGATTGGCGCAGTCTCTACATACATAGTTTGTTGATGTTGGCATTTCATTCAGATTGGCGCAGTCTCTACATACATAGTTTGTTGATGTTGGCATTTCATTCAGATTGGCGCAGTCTCTACATACATAGTTTGTTGATGTTGGCATTTCATTCAGATTGGCGCAGTCTCTACATACATAGTTTGTTGATGTTGGCATTTCATTCAGATTGGCGCAGTCTCTACATACATAGTTTGTTGATGTTGGCATTTCATTCAGATTGGCGCAGTCTCTACATACATAGTTTGTTG
>JAGDYQ010000063.1:1885518-1901005 GCA_021962125.1 Bulinus truncatus | reverse complement strand
CTGGTGTGGCTATGGCATTAATTTAATGCGACTTATCATCCAAACGGAGTATCAGAACATGGGTTGGAATTTTTAGGCCAATCCTTGGATTTTTTTTATCTTATGGCTACGCCTATGAAGTTATGGCAGTGGAACCTTTCCCAGCCTAAGACTTGGACAGTCGTAAAGAAGACTAATTAGCTTTTCTAATTAAAAATTTCACAAAACTTGACTCGCTTGTACACGCCTTTAGGTCTTCGTTATCTTACTCTGATTAGATGATTATGTCCCCTTAACTCTTACTGAGATACTACCAATGAGTCTTTGCCCTTTCAGATTAACGTAAAGGGTGGACGAACTCTAATGAGGGTGTAGCTCAACTCAAGAGGATGATTTCATGGACCGTCCAACAACTTGCTTCATTCATAAACAAACATCAAGCGTTATTACATTATTGGGTTTTTTTTCTTTCGGTACTGCTACGTACGTACCATTGTGTAAAAATATAAAGTGTGTAGCAGTTTACGGCAATAAATAACAGTATACAGCAGAAATAAGCAGTTAACAGCAGTGTACAACAGTGTATAGCAGTGTACACCAGTGTATAGCAGCGTACAGCAGTGTATAGAATTGTACAGCAGTGTATAGCAGCGTACAGCAGTGTATAGAATTGTACAACAGTGTATATGCAGTGTACAACAGTGTATAGCAGCGTACAGCAGTGTGCAGAATTGTACAACAGTGTATAGCAGCGTACAGCAGTGTATAGAATTAAATTATTCAGTGTATAGCAGTGTATAGCATTATAATGCTGAAAATTTCATTTCCAAAGGTGCGGAAAATCAAACGCAAATCAAATCAAGACTTCACAATAAACATTTCGTTTCAGGATTATGTGTTACCTTTTGACATTATGAACCGGAAGCATTTTGTTTACTTACATTATTATCAGAAACCATACTTCACATCGTAAATTTAATAATAGTTTAAACTGTTAGTTATAAAATAAAAATAATTTTATTTATGTGGCTCCCTATCAGGTCCAAGAGGAGATTATTGGCTAAAAGAAGTCACAGCCTCGTTTGGCGCCCCCAAGTTATCTTTCTTTCCAGAGCTCAAGTTATCCTTTGAGAAGAAGAGCATAACTCGTAAAAGGATAAGGGGAAAGGGATGAGCGAGGGCAGCGGGGGGGGCTCCAGACTGATAGCTGATGACCTTAATTGGAGGGGCTAACTTGGCCCCGATGTAGATAGGGGTTGATCGCCGATGCTTTGACAGGTGGTCGTAGATCACAGCAGCCGTCCAATCGCTGAGGGAGGACTGAGTCCGCGTAGCCGTACATTTCACAGATGCATGATTGTGAGAAATAAAATATGCGCATCCTCTGGGACGGAGGGACTGGAAGTTAACCGAGTGTCCTTCACATTTTACTACCTTAGTCGGACGATGTATACACTGGCATGTCCATTCTATTCTCCAGTATACAATGCCATGTCCATTCTTATTGTACACCAACAAATACCTTTTCCCCCCTCCCTCCCCAAGTTCTGGACAGGAATCTACAGCAATGATTGCATTACTATATCTTTGATCAATGACTCTCAGACTGAACACATTTCAATGACGTTATCCCCGTGCAACGTGCGCACTTCATCAAAATATGAACAGTGAACGTGAACACAATATAAGGTCGCCATTTATTTTCATTGTGCGTATATATATATATATATATATATATATATATATATATATATATATATATATATAAAATGTAACCATGGCAATGACATAATAATCATATTCCAAGCGAATGCCTTTAGCCTTGAGGTAGTGTAAAACGATCGGTAAATTATTACATTAATTGCTGTTTGAGAAATTAAAATCGTTTAAAGTGTAATTTCTTCCCCAACACTTGTTGTGGTACTGCCATGCTGACTGAATGTATTATTGCATGATGTGACCGGTAAATACTAGTTATAGAAATAAGTTGTTAAGAGTGATACTTTGAACGCTGACACCAAGACAACACAAACGAACACATCACACATACAGCTCCTAAGAAACAAAACAAAACGTTGAAGATGTTTATACATTGAACACGTGGGGATTAAGTTTCCCTCTAACTCTCTCTCCCCTCTTTCCTCAGCACACACACACACACACACACACGCCTATTTATATACACATACATGCACACAGGTCAAAGTGAGATGTTTTGTTTTGAAACAAAACACCAAAAAACAACAACAACCCTTTGAGTCTACAAAGTACAAGACCACGAGAAGAAATGAGCCGACAACGTATTCAGGGAAATTGAGCCAGCAACCGACAGGGGAAGACGAGAGGAAAAAGTAGACACATAAGTGCTCAACAAATGAGAGACCTTCGCAACAGATAGACAAGTCAGCCGTCAGGCTACATAGCCATGAGGAACCTCCAACTGCAACCTACACCTCCCCTTCCCTCACCCCATTTTCCCCCTTGCTTTCTATTCTCATTTTCATCTTTACCCAAACCACGTCCCCCCCTCTCTAGATCCAACGTGCACCCACGCTTCAACTGCCGACTCCTATTGCCGATGCTATAAATCTAATGACCTGGCGCCCCCCCTCCCCTCGCCCCCTACGAATCCACCCTAGTTACAATCTCCCCCTAACCTATACTCACATTTTCTGCCCGGGATTAAATCCACCCCTGTTACAATCTCCCCCTAACCCTAAAATAACATTTTCTGCCCGAGTTAAATCCACCCTATTTACAATCTCCCCTAACCTATACTCACATTTTCTGCCCGAGTTAAATCCACCCTATTTACAATCTCCCCCTAACCTATACTCACATTTTCTGCCCGAGTTAAATCCACCCTATTTATAATCTCCCCCTAACCTATACTTACATTTTCTGCGTGAGTTAAATCCACCCCTATTTACAATCTCCCCTAACCTATACTCACATTTTTCTGCCCGAGTTAAATCCACCCTATTTACAATCTCCCCCTAACCTATACTCACATTTTCTGCTTTGATTTAAATCCACCCAATGTACAATCTCCCCCTAACCTATACTCACATTTTCTGCCCGAGTTAAATCCACCCTATTTACAATCTCCCCCTAACCTATACTTACATTTTCTGCCCGTGTTAAATCCCAAGCATCTTTAACCCAAGGGGTATTTATGACAAATGATTTGTGCAAGGGTTATCGTCCGTGTCGACAATACACCGTTAACTCTTTTTCTACTGCTGAACAGACACATTTATTTCATGTAGCAGATATGCATAGACATATTATAATAACTGACTTGACCACACAAAAATAACAAGAACAGTTTCTGAGACGATGGGTCTCAAACAAGTTGATAGATTATGGCTGTCACCAATAGTTGTCTTTATCTATTTATATTCTATCAACCATAATAAAAGTCTAATGACACACACATGGCCTGTTAGAATGACTCTACGTCATTTGTTTACACCTTCTCCCCCCTTTTTCCAGCGGCGCTTTTAGTCGCAAGAAAATAGAAAGGAGGAAATATCAAAATCGAAGAGTTTCACAACACGTATTCAAAATATCTGAAGTCGTGGTCAATCTCTAACTCATAGATAACAAAACACACTGACAAACACATCTTTCAAATATCATATAACAAATAACATATCATATAATTAATATTGGAATCGATCGGCGATGGCAGTGACCTAGTTAGTTAAGAAGGCACTCCAAGTAAGTGTAAAGTGTAAACCAATCAAACTGAATGGTATCTACTAGACATGTATGCAATCCATGGAACAAAAATGTCACATTGATTATTGAAATAAAAATAAAACAGCAACGGAGAGAATCTGAAAATTAAAATAATTATATAAAAGGTAAAAAACAACGGCACAGGCTAAATGTATCTATTTTCCACTTTTTGTAAGAGAGTAATATTTAAAACATATGCAAAAGGGATTCCCGAAAATCTGCAAATCGAGTCTAATATGAAACATGATAATACAAGCTATCATTATATAGAATGTAACACCCCTGGCAAGATATCATTACATAGAATGTAACACAACTGAAGCTTTCATTATATAAAATGTAACACAACAAAACTAACAATCATTATATAGAGATGTAACACAACTGAAGCTAACAATCATTATATAGAATGTAACACAACTGAAGCTAACAATAATTATATAGAATGTCTGCCCAGGTCGATGAGTCACACCAGAACCAATGTATCAAGATTAAGGTACAAAAAAATATTAAAAAAGAATGGCGCTTACAAGTGAAGGTAGAGCCGCATATATACTTTAAATATAAATAATCAACATGTTATTATATACTTTAAATATAAATAATCAACATGTTTATATATACTTTAAATATATATAATCAACATGTTTATATATACTTTAAATATATATAATCAACATGTTTATATATACTTTAAATATATATAATCAACATGTTTATATATTAACTTTAAATATATATAATCAACATGTTTATAAGCTTTAAAAAAACTGATTCACAATACTGCTAGTCACAAGATAATCAATATTTAGAGCATTCCAGGAAAAAATCAATGGTCAAACATGGTCAGCAATGGTCAATAATAGAGACACATAAAACTGAACGTGATTCTAACAGAGCCAACTTATACATTGAGGCTATCCAATAACTTTGATTTGTATACACGATAAACACATTGTTAAGTATCAAGGTATAAGTGTAACTACCTCATCTTAATATCGTTAGATTCAAAGTTTGTGTGTAACTACATCATCTTAATATCGTTAGATTCAATGTTCCTGTGTAGCTAGCTCATCTTAATATCGTTAGATTCAATGTTCCTGTGTAGCTACCTCATCTTAATATCGTTAGATTCAATGTTCCTGTGTAGCTAAGCTCATCTTAATATCGTTAGATTCAATGTTCCTGTGTAGCTACCTCATCTTAATATCGTCAGATTCAATATTTCTGTGTAACTACATCATCTTAATATCGTCAGATTCAATGTTCCTGTGTAGCTACCTCATCTTAATATCGTTAGATTCAATGTTCCTGTGTAACTACCTCATCTTAATATCGTTAGATTCAATGTTCCTGAGTAGCTCCCTCATCTTAATATCGTTAGATTCAATGTTCCTGTGTAACCACCTCATCTTAATAATCATTAGATTCAATGTTCCTGTGTAGCTACCTCATCTTAATATCGTTAGATTCAATGTTCTTGTGTAACTACCTCATCTTAATATCGTTAGATTCAATGTTCCTGTGTAGCTACCTCATCTTAATATCGTTAGATTCAATGTTCCTGTGTAGCTACCTCGTAGCAATATCGTTACATTCAATGTTCCTGTGTAGCTACCTCATCTTAATATCGTTAGACTCAATGTTCCTGTGTAGCTACCTCATCTTAATATCGTTACATTCAATGTTTCTGTGTAACTACCTCATCTTAATATCGTTAGATTCAATGTTCCTGTGTAGCTACCTCATCTTAATATCGTTAGATTCAATGTTCCTGTGTAACTACCTCATCTTAATATCGTTAGATTCAATTTTCCCGTGTAACTACCTCATCTTAATATCGTCAGATTCAATATTCCAGTGTGGCTACCTCATCTTAATATCGTTAGATTCAAAGTTTCTGTGTAACTACCTCATCTTAATATCATTAGATTCAATGTTCCTGTGTAGCTACCTCATCTTAATATCGTCGAATTCAATGTTCCTGTGTAACTACCTCATCTTAATATCGTCAGATTCAAAGTTTCTGTGTAACTACCTCATCTTAATATCATTAGATTCAATGTTCCTGTGTAGCGACCTCATCTTAATATCGTTAGATTCAATGTTCCTGTGTAGCTACCTCATCTTAATATCGTTAGATTCAATGTTCCTGTGTAACTACCTCATCTTAATATCGTCAGATTCAATGTTCCTGTGTAGCTACCTCATCTTAATATCGTTACATTCAATGTTCCTGTGTAGCTACCTCATCTCTTAATATCGTTAGATTCAATGTTCTAATGTGCTACCTCATCTTAATATCGTTACATTCAATGTTTCTGTGTAACTACCTCATCTTAATATCGTCAGATTCAATGTTCCTGTGTAGCTTCCTCATCTTAATATCGTTACATTCAATGTTTCTGTGTTTACACCTTCTCCCCCACCTCATCTTAATATCGTTAGATTCAATGTTCCTGTGTAGCTACAACATCTTAATATCGTTGAATTCAATGTTCCTGTGTAACTACCTCATCTTAATATCGTTAGATTCAATTTTCACGTGTAACTACCTCTATCTTTAATATCGTCAGATTCAATGTCCCTGTGTAGCTACCTCATCTTAATATCGTTAGATTCAAAGTTTTCTGTGTCACTACCTCATCTTAATATCGTTAGATTCAATGCTCCTCAGTAACTTACCCTCACGTAATATCGTTAGATTCAATGTCCTCGTGTAGCTACCTAATCTTAATATCGTCCGATTCAATGTCTTCCTGTGTAGCTACCTAGTCTTAATATCGTTAGACTCAATGTTCCTGTGTAACTACTTCATCTCTTAATATCGTCAGATTTCAATGCTCCTGTGTGGCTACATTATTTACGATCGTTAGATTCAATGTTCCTGTGTAACTACCTCATCTTAATATCGTCAGATCATTGTTCCTGGGTATACCTCACCTTAATATCGTCAGATTCAATGAGTTCCTGTGCAACTACCTCATCTTAATATCCGTTAGATTTCCAATGTTCGCTCAGTAATTGACTTCATCTTCATATCGTCAGGCTCAATGTCTCCTATGTAGCTACATTATCTTAATATCGTTAGATTCAATGTTCCTGTGTAACTACCTCACTTAACATCGTCCGATTCAATGTTCCTCGTGTAGCTACCTCATCTTATTATCGTCAGATTCAATGTTCCTGTGTAACTACCTCATCCTTAATATCGTCAGATTCAATGTTCCTGTGTAGCGTACATTCATCTGAATATCGTCAGATTCATGTATCGGTCTCGTGTAGCTACCTCATCTTAATATCGTTACATTCCATGTTTCTCTGAAACTACCTCATCTTAATATCGTTAGATTCAATGTTCCTGTGTAGCTACCTGATTTTAATATCGTCAGATTCGATGCTCCCGTGTAGCTACCTCATCTTAATATCGTTACATTCCATGTTTCTGTGTAACTACCTCATCTTAATATCGTTAGATTCAATGCTCCCGTGTAGCTACCTCATCTTAATATCGTCCGATTTCAATGTTCCTGTGTAGCTACCTCATCTTTACTATCGTTACATTCCATGCTCTGTGTAACTACCTCATCTTTAATATCGTTAGATTCAATGTTTCTGTGTAACTACTCTCAACTTAATATCGTTAGATTCAATGTTTACCTGTAGTATTCTAGCTCATCTTAATATCGTTACATTTCAATGTTTCTCTACTTTATTAATACTAGACATGTCAAGATCTTGTCTAAATCTCTGGGCTCGATGATTTCGCACGGCCTCTATGGATCAGATGCTAATCTCACGCAGCCCTGGCTGCAGTTTACAAGGCAAGTAATTAGAAACATATTTACCTAAGGTGTAATCAACAAGTTCTCTATCAGTGGCAGATTAACGTTGGGCTTTATCCCAGAGTCTATCAAGCAAAATAATGGACTTCATTTTTACAAAGGTCAAATATAGCGTAAGATTCGAGCATTTAGTTTGACGCAAAGTACATGGCTTCTCACGATTATCAGATACGGTACCACAGAGAGTGAGTGTCAATCCGGTGAAAAGATAAGTTCTCCTGTTGATGTAGTCACCATAATATCCTATGAGTGTGTGTGACGAGTGCAGCGCCTTTACTTTCCTATCATATGTCAGGGTACTCTATTAGTAAGTTGGGAGGACAATCAATAGAACCGGGGGGGGAATGTTCCGGCACTCACCTGGGCTTTCGAACTCGTTTGGTCAACCAAACATCACAACATATCAATGATAACTAGATACTATCTCAACATACAACATATCAATGATACACTAGCACAATACACAACATATCAATGATAAGTCTAGCACAACATCACAACATATCAGATGTATGGCTAGCACAACACACTACATATCAATGATAGGCTAGTTGGCTACATGGGCATCAACATCATCAATATATCAATGATAGGCTAGCTGCTAGCACAAAATACAACATATCAATGATACGCTAGCACAATACACAACATATCAATGATAGGCCAGCAACAACACACAACATATCAATGATGTAATAGCAAACAACACACAACATATCAATGATACGCTAGCACAATACACAACATATCAATGATAGGCTAGCAACAACAACACAACATAGTCAATGATACGCTAGCACAATACATAACACATAATAAATACCTAAAAACTTTTTACACTCGCAGCGTCAGTTTGTAGATATTTATCTATTTGTAGACGTCGTTTTGTAGATACCAATCCACTTGTCTAAGTATATGCCTTCCAATATAATATGGCAACTATACAATGCTCTCGTCTATTAGCATCATTTTGTTGCTCACACTCTTATCTTTCTATTGCATCCACCTTTTCTTTTTTTCTATCCTGCCTCTCATGGAGTTATATATTTTTTCAAGCCGACTGGTTGACTTTCTTATAATCTATTCCCTCACCCCCCTTCTTTTCTCTCTCCTTTTCCTTCTACTTCCTTAGCTTGTTACTTTCAGATATAGCTGCGTATCAACTATATTATTAAGCTACGCTCCGCTTCACTGTACTATTTCAGAAAACAAAACAACAACTGTGTTTCACAGCAATGTTAATGATATTAATAGTAGTGAGAAGATGATGATGCTTCATCAACAGAATGACACGTGTGTATTTAGCTCATCCTCAACAAGACTGAACAAAGTAATGTGTAGCTTCGGTTTCATAGTCCTCCACAAGACTGAACAAAGTAACAGTACTGGTTTCATAGTCCTCCACAAGACTGAACAAAGTAATTGTACTGGTTTCATAGAATTTGGAACTGGCGGCGCAGTGCATCATCTTGGTACTAATCCATGTTTAGCCATTTACTGTTATCAATTATTTCCTAACGTTTAAAAAAAAATTGCATAATCAGTAAAAATTACCATGGATCTGAAATAACAAGGCAATTAACTAGCCATCGTCAACTAGCCACTCGTCAGACCCGCTTATAATTCTATTTTTTATAAGCTTTTCTCTTATGTATCAGACATGATGACAATAAATTCCATGGGTTAATATTTTTGTGGCCAAATGTATCCAATGATTGCCTCTAAACAAACGCATTCCCGGGCTATCCGATTCAATCAAGGAAATACTCTATTCTCTCCCCCCCCAACCATCCACAGTCAGTTATTTAAAAAAACAACCCAGCAACCCCAAACTGCCCTTTACCTCTCCCTTTCTAGTCATGTGACTTATTTCTTTACAATTTCCTGCTCCGCATTCAGGCACTTCTCACGGTCAGCTTCTCGGTTTCTTTCATAATAAATAATATTTCACTCAAGAACTGAAATCATGAGTAAGGGAGGGGAGGATTGGAAAGGAGGCAGGAGGCCTTGAGCTGAAGGGGAAAAAACTGAGTGAAGGGGCGAAGAGCAGGCATGACGGGAAATAGAGACCGCACATGGGGAGACGGTGCGGGGGGGCTGGGGCCAATTGGCAGCGATCAGCGGGAGAAATATACTCAGAGCAATAGCTCGGTTTCAAGCCTTTAAAACACGGAATCCGGTCACAACTAGAGATATATAAAAAAAAGAAAAGAATGCCAAAAGTGACCTTGGCGAAGGTCATTACATCAATACTCCAAGAATGCTTGGCAAACGAACGATAAGGTAGAGATGAACATTTTATTCAAAAGGAAAAATGGAAGAAGAAAAAAGAGATACAAATATACTCTCTAAGAGATTAATTCATTAGCAATTCAAAACAAAATATGAACTCAAAAAGAAAACGTCACTATTGAGGTATAGCAGAGAGAAAAATGAAAAGAATTATTGAGGGAGTGGTTTGAGGAACTAAATTGTACTCATTGCTATGCCATAACTTCAAAGACATCCATTGGTTCCAAATCCTGCGTTAAGCAATATGATGTTGTGAAATATTATCGGTAATATTGTAACATTTAACATTATGCACAGCACATAAAGAAACATAACCAAGTAGTTGTTACATATAAATTAATGTAATTTTACAGTTCAACCATAAACATTAAAAAAAACACAAATAGATACACGTATACATTTGACAAATAGAAATGTAAGATATCTGTATAGATCAATATAGATTCATGGTTTGTATTAGACCTGTTTCTCTCACACCCAACTGAGAGGCAGTGGACACAGAGTAATTTAAATTCTTGTAAATTTGTAACTGACTACAACGAAATAAGCATACACATCGTTAGACATTTTCTTATTCTACATATTTAAATACAGTTTGTATATTTACAATCACATAATTTAAAAAGTATTGACTTAATTCGATTTTAATCATAAAAGTAATCGAGTTCAACGTGAGACAATGTTAATCTTTAATTTGAGAAGTAAATAACCACACGTTTAGTAACTGAGATATAACACTGTGTGTCATTAGCAAATGTTACAAGAACCAGTAACTGAGATATAACACTGTGTTTCATTAGCACATGTTACAAGAACCAGTAACTGAGATATAACACTGTGTTTCATTAGCACATGTTACAAGAACCAGTAACTGAGATATAACACTGTGTTTCATTAGCAAATGTTACAAGAACCAGTAACTGAGATATAACACTGTGTTTCATTAGCAAATGTTACAAGAACCAGTAACTGAGATATAACACTGTGTGTCATTAGCAAATGTTACAAGAACCAGTAACTGAGATATAACACTGTGTGTCATTAGCAAATGTTACAAGAACCAGTAACTGAGATGTAACATTTGCTAATGAAACACAGTGTTATAAGAACCAGTAACTGAGATATAACACTGTGTTTCATTAGCAAATGTTACAAGAACCAGTAACGGAGATATAACACTGTGTTTCATTAGTAAATGTTACAAGAACCAGTAACTGAGATATAACACTGTGTGTCATTAGCAAATGTTACAAGAACCAGTAACTGAGATATAACACTGTGTGTCATTAGCAAATGTTACAAGAACCAGTAACTGAGATATAACACTGTGTGTCATTAGCAAATGTTACAAGAACCAGTAACTGAGATATAACACTGTGTTTCATTAGCAAATGTTACAAGAACCAGTAAAAGTTACTTTAGTTTTATAAATCCAACATCGAGCTTTTAACAAACACACAACGCGGGCTTACATGCAATTTCCAGAAGTGCTGATATCTATTGTACTTCATTATTTCATTATGTTGATATCAACTGTACTACCTCATTTCATTATGTTGATATCAACTGTACTACATCATTTCATTATGTTGATATCAACTGTACTACATCATTTCATTATGTTGATATGTAGTGTACAACTTGATGTAATTAAGTGGATATCTATTGTGTAACTAGAGTCACACACACTGTCAACATACGCATCTAGACTAGAGTCACACACACTGTCAACATACACATCTAGACTAGAGTCACACACTGTCAACATACACATCTAGACTAGAGTCACACACACTGTCAACATACACATCTACGGTTATTGTTAGACTAGAGTCACACGCGATGTAAATTTCTATTTATAGATCATGCAGCTTCCAGATTCAGTCACCACTTGTCTATGTCTCAATGTTTTATGTCGCAAATAAATGCCGAGGAAAGCTATCAGTGTGGACAAGACGACAATGACACACAACTAACTGACAAATAGAAGATACTAATTTTGTTTAATAACACTTGATTCGAAAGTTGTAAAAAAAAAAATGTAAAAAAAAAAAATCAAAACAATAAAAATGTACTCTTTTTTTTTTATTGGGTTAACTTTAACTTATGTGCAGTACATCAGTTAGTCATTAGCCAGTGTGCAGTACATCAGTTAGTCATTAGCCAGTGTGCAGTACATCAGTTAGTCATTAGCCAGTGTGCAGTACATCAGTTAGTCATTAGCCAGTGTGCAGTACATCAGTTAGTCATTAGCCAGTGTGCAGTACATCAGTTAGTCATTAGCCAGTGTGCAGTACATCAGTTAGTCATTAGCCAGTGTGCAGTACATCAGTTAGTCATTAGCCAGAAAAACTCTTCATAAATAACTCGTTTCAAATGTAACATCCGTATATATGACCCAAAGATTCACTGAGATAAACCACAGACAAACCCAGAAGAAAAAAAAACCCGTACAGAGTCTTGCATTTATCTCTTAAGTCCAATCTCCAACATCGTCGCCTCTACAAGCCCCAACACAGTTCAACATACCGAGAAAAACTCAGATAAGTCGTTACAACGGCGAGGAAGAAGTGTGAAAAAGTGTACATTTCGTTTTTTCTAAGTCCCCCTGAATAAATCTGCATCACCGTGACTAGATAGACATCATCGCCGTGACTAGATAGACATCATCGCCGTGACTAGATAGACATCATCGCCGTGACTAGATAGACATGAGATTTATCGATATGATGTAGAACTATTAAAATATAACAATTTAATGTGTACGGCTAGAGCGGAGGACAAACATAAATACATTGGATGGTACGTATATACATGGGTCAGATACAGATGTAATTGGGGCAGATAGAGGTATACATGGGTCAGATACAGATGTAATTGGGGCAGATAGAGGTATACATGGGTCAGATACAGATGTAATTGGGGCAGATAGAGGTATGCATGGGGTAGATAGACGTGACTATCAAAATTACCGATGCATGAGTGAGAATGACTAATGCTAAAATTTAAAATAAAAAAATAGATTGCTAATCAGCATGTTTTGTTAGTTTATATATTTGTAACTGTGTATCCATCGCCGACCTGATGTCTACAACTAACAAACTATCTCCACTTGAGAGTCCCTAGACAGAGTACCTGTTACTTTACACGTATAGAAAGCAATATATTTTCTAACTTTGACTAAGAAGATAAATTGACTTTTTTATTTTTATTATGTAAGCTGTTTGTAAGCTTATATATTTTTAAACACCGGCAGACAGAACTAATGAGGAGAATGGAACCGATGCTTCATTAAATCTACTGTTTAAGAACGACGCCATAAAGTCAAAAGCCAGGAGTCAGCCACGTGAAGTTAATGACCAGAGACTAGGTGAATAACTCAAACTGTTGGAACTAGAGATTATTGGTTGAACCAAGATATGTTTAACTGTAGGGAACTAAAGTGTATTGTTTTAACCACGATATGTTCAACTGTAGGAACTAGAGTGTATTGCTTGAACCACGATATGTTCAACTGTAGGAACTAAAGTGTATTGCTTGAACCACGATATGTTCAACTGTAGGAACTAGAGTGTATTGCTTGAACCACGATATGTTCAACTGTAAGAACTAGAGTGTATTGCTTGAACCACGATATGTTCAACTGTAGGAACTAGAATGTATTGCTTGAACCACGATATGTTCAACTGTAGGAACTAGAGTGTATTGCTTGAACCACGATATGTTCAACTGTAGGAACTAGAGTGTATTGCTTGAACCACGATATGTTCAACTGTAGGAACTAGAGTGTATTGCTTGAACCACGATATGTTCAACTGTAGGAACTAGAGTGTATTGCTTGAACCACGATATGTTCAACTGTAGGAACTAGAGTGTATTGCATGAACCACGTATGTTCAACTTTAAGAACTAGAGTGTCTTGCTTGAACCACGATAGATGTTCAACTGTAGGAACTAGAGCGTATTGCTTGAACCACGATATGTTCAACTGTAGGAACTAGAGCGTATTGCTTGAACCACGATATGTTCAACTGTAGGAACTAGAGTGTATTGCTTGAACCACGATATGTTCAACTGTCGGGAACAAGAGAAAACCATCGCTATCGTCCTTCTCTTCCTGTACCTTCCTCTCCCCCCCCCCATCCCCCCCTTTCCCATCTCTTGACTTCTATTTGAAATAAATCTGCAGATGGTGAGCTAAAAACACAAGACAACAAAAAAAAAAGATGAAACATTATCCATTATCTCCTTGGCTTCCTTAAAGGTAATTTGACGTGTTTCAAGTAGCGAAAGACATTAGCAAAACAAACGCACACACACCCAACAAATCTTGTCGCTTATCTCAAGCGCAGGCACTTTCCCCTGGGATAGTTGTATCAGAGAGACTTATCAGTTGGAACGCTTATATTTGTAATAGAATTAGGAAGTAAATGAACAAGAATTTATTTTAACCACATTTCGACCCCTCGTCCCCGCCTGCCTCCACCTAACAGCAATTATTATCTTCCACTTCCCGCCTTGTATGCCGAGATCAAAAAGATCGCTAACATGGAAAAACTCAGAAACCAAAAAGACTTTGAAGTCTCATTAAAAAAAAATGGTAGCGAGGGAGGCAGAAAAAAAAAGTAGATTGTAGATGGAATTGATTGGTCAATAAGTAGCACTGGTTAGTCCGTTAAAGAAGTTTGATGCAACCTTGGTTGGATCTGGTGGATTTTTATAGAAGTTGGCTTAATGTAATAATGAAGACTTCCTGTACATTGCTCAGAATGTTGCCGAGGTATACCGAGGATGATTAAGAAGCAATGTTGGATTATTGGCTATCACACAGCACACACACAGACATATACACATGCACACACACAGACACACACATGCACACACACAGACACACACATGCACACACTCAGACACACTCATGCACACACATACACACACACAGCACACATGTACACATTTCTGAAAATCAAAATGAAAGAAATTCTATAAAAAAAAAATGAAACAAAGAAAAAAAATGTGTTCCCAGAGTGTAGCCAAAAGTGCGTTCAGCTTGAGGACTAGGTAGTCAATATTGTCATGGTTTTAGTTTCACCTTGGATGTCAGCAGATGATGTTGAAAACGGCCAGCCATGTTTAATTATATCCGATTTGGAAATTAGTATGTGCAGTTGAATGAGAGAAGAGAGATACTAAATGTTTAAAAAAATGGAGTGATGTTCATTTATCTTTTTCTTGGGGTGGGGGGGGGGGAGGGAGATGGAGACAGAGCTGGTCTATGTGTATTCTAATCCAGTGATAGCTGAAAGAATCAGATGTGACCTTTGAAGTGAAGTACGTGACGGTGCGGAGACCTTTCAGTGAACCAGGTGTTTAATGGGAACCTGGGGCTAAACCCAAAAAAAATGAAAACATCAAAATGAGTGGCTGTGTTAAGCTGTGTATGAGTGGTCATGTATGAGTGGTTGTGTTAGGCTGTGTATGAAGATGCGCACCAAGTTCGGCTGATTAATTTGCAGGACTCGAGCAGTAAGTTGTATCTCGTTCACATGGTCTACGTGAGTGGTCGGCAAAGTTACTGAGCCAAAGAGGAGCCAAAATATGAACATTACAAAAATTTCAAAAAAATT
>JAGDYQ010000063.1:1820614-1885018 GCA_021962125.1 Bulinus truncatus | reverse complement strand
AGGTCAGCATCTGGTCTTGGTGCATAGAAAGTTTTCTGCCTTTAAATAGATGGTAAATCAAAAAAAGAAAAAAAATACGGGAGAGTGAAGTCAGTGTTTTGAAGGGCCCTGCCTAAGTTATGGAAAACCTGAGGGGCATTTTGTTTTCTATCAACTGAACTTGCATTACACTTTTTGCTTTTCTCATGTAAATGTAACAACAAGACTGAACAAAGTAGAATATGTTCCATTCATCAGGGTTACTGTGTGAAATACATTAAAATGTTTGATATTGTAGAATATTTTTTAATACAAAATGTTGTTGACTTATTTGATTGATGGATAGTGACTGTTGTAAATATACTGAATGGATGTGTGTGTTGGATGACATGGGCAATGTAGACTGTGTGCCAGCTAGATGTACGGGTCACATGTTAGTGTACAGTATTTGTTTACTTCATTCAAGTACATAAATTTGATTAAAAGAATGTATGCATAATATATTAAATGAGTTTTCTCCTTTGTGTTTGTTATGAAATAATGAACTTCACAAATGTCCGAACAAAGTTTTACAATGTAATTAATAGCAAGTCAAATTATTCAAAATCATTTATTAAAAATGTTAGATAAAATATTCAAAAATCTACGAAAAATAATTTTTAATTAGTTTCTACAATGATATTTTAAGACGAAAAAATCTATATTTTTTCATCTGATATTTTGAAATGGGCCAATCATTATTAAAATATGCTTAAAAACTGTACAGGATTCAGAACCGTTTTCAATATTCAGAAATATTGCCTTAAAAGATTTCTGGTTGTTTCCTGGATCCATAAAAAAAAATAAATGTGTGTACAATCACGCCTTGAAAACAAAAATTGAACAATGGCAGAACTTTGCACAAGTTTAATATTTTAACTCTTAATCGACGGCAGGTTTTTGGTCATTTTTTATTACCAACCAGGTGTCCTTACATTTTGGACTATATTGTCTGTTTGCTTTATAGCCCATATATGTGTGATATATCATTTTTTTTCTACTTTGAATAGGCTTTAAAACTGTGCAGCTTATTTTTGTGAAAATGAAACTTGATAATATTTTTTAAAAAAAGAATTTAACAAAACAAAATTATTTTTTTTAAAGTGTACAAACAGCAATAAGACAAAAAACAAGTATTAAAAACAAAAACATTTTTTCAGACATTTTATTAATCTACATATATTTCTGAAAGGAAATATTCAGTTATCAATCAATTTCTTCAAAAATAAATGTTTGTTGACTTTTTTTCAAATATGCATATTTTCCTTTAATTATTCACATAAAAAATCTAATTTTAAGAAAAACGCAAAAAATGTCAAAAAAAGTGAGGGGTATGGCCTTATGCGCGCCTATGTCGTGAGGCTACCTTGTGTTTTTTCTTAAAAAAGTTGAAAAAAAATGTTTTTTGGTCAGTTTTGAATGTTTTTATATTTTTTTTTTTTGATTTAGCGAGTGTTAGTTTCATCTTTGTCACTAGATTTAAGTTCTTTTTCCACTAAATAATGAGAATCTGAGTCCATTTTAATTAAGTCGAAGTGACTGACAAAACGTAAACAAATCAAAATGACGTTCGGTGCCGGTCAACTGATAGTGTTATTTTATTTGCGAGAAATTGTAGTTCAATAAAAAATAAATAAATATTTTTTATTAGAAAGTATTTAGAATGCATTTTTTTAATAAAAATATTACATTTGTAATAAAAAAATATTTTAAAAAATAATATTTTTCATGGTTTGACTTTATGGATCACCAGAGTCACATTTTAATGTATGCCGTTTGTTGGGAGTTAAAATATCAGAGTACATTGATGGAAGGTGTTAAAAAAAACATTCTCTACCTGAGGATCCGATCTCCACAGAGAACTTGACATTGTCTGTTTTATAAAACTAGTATAAAAAATGTTTTTATAAAGAATTTCGAAGAATTCAAAGACCTGGATTTTAAGATTTCAAAAACAGTTTTTTAACGTACACCTCCATTTGCAAAAAAGTTGAAAATTTTACCAAGGTAAGAATAATATTGGCAGCACTAACACTACCATAAGTATACTATCGAAGGCAACAGTTGACTAATGTTAGCGATAAGACAGAAAATTAGCATTGCACTTAGAAGTGGCGATGGAGTAGTTAAAATGAATTAATGGAAAGAGTAGTAGTTATAATCTGTTAGTGTAGCTCTGAGTTACATGTGTGCAGTCAGGTAATGAAAGAAGTTGTTGACACTATATTTAAGACTGGTCACATGAAGACAGTGTAGTTTGAGGTCAGCAGGGCTGGACAATGAGGAATATTTGACTCCATACAATAGTATGGCATGGTAACCAGATATCACAGAGACTAACTCCTGGTGGGGTGAACAAAGACCTGAACTAAACAGACAGTTGGGGTAAGATTGTCTAGCAAATAGATAGCAACAGTAAAGAGCACAGTCAGAGCACTTGAGATACAGACAGCAGTAAAGAGATATATCCCTTAGATAAACTAATAGGCCTATAGATTGTATTTGAATTTAAGATTGGACTACATACTGTTGTTGCATATTACGGAAGTCACAGTAGTGCAAAAAAAAAAGCTAAAAATATCCATTATTTTGTAAATCTTCAAAAACCAGTTTTCGCTGGTTTTAAGAAGAAATTGACCTTTGACATCCGTAATTTTAAAAGTTGGTTTTTGGATAACACCTAGAGAAATCCCTGGGAAATTTTTTAGGTCCAGAATCAAGTTCCTAAGTCCACTCAGCTTAAAATGGGTCCCTGACATTATTTGGAGAAGTAAAAGTGGCTGGGCGTGGTGCTTGTGATCTACCTGTCTGCCTCTGTAGCCATTGCATTCTTGTTAGGTAGGGATGCAGCAACTTAAACTGTTCTAACAATGGCTTATAGTATCTGAGTAACACACATTTCAGGCACTAACATCCAAAGGTAAAAAGTCAACTAAAAAAATAAAAGGGAATGGGTGCACTAGAAATTTGAAGATGAACAGAAAAGGAAAAAAAAATAAATCATGAGGAAGAGTGAATAATACATAAATACGACTTCTGAAGTATGAAAGTTTTCTGATGAACAGAAAGCAACATCCCTGATGAGCTCCCTTTGCTTGAAGGTTTCTGCTTTATGCTGATATTTAAAATACGTAAAGTCAGTGACTTAAAAGTTCTGCCATGGAAAATGAAACTATGTTTGTGAAAGTACTACATGTATTAGGATGTTATTTACTGGTATTACTTTGCTTGTTACATAATAAATATTCTAACACTAAATATTGTTACTTTGTGGTTCGGGCTTAAAACACTTCATAAAGATTTATAAGTTTATCATTATAAATAATTTGTGACACATTTTAGGGCATCTAAAATTAATGAATTCTAGTTCAATTAGTTCACTATAACACTTTCTACGTTTATGTATTTAGGAATGGGGCAGTATTAGTAATGCCCTACTTTTATCACCGAGTAATCAAGTATGTTATGGCTACCATGGATAGAGTACTTCCTACTTGTACTTCAGTACTACTGAATACCTTCACCAGTTTTTTATACATGTACTTGCACCTTAGAGTACTTTTACAATCAATACTTGTAAAATTTCTGAAATTGTCTAACATAGAAACAGACCAAACATACAAGGCTATATGGCCTGAATATACACATAAGAAACAGACACTGGTAAATACAACAACAGACAGACAGACAAAGAGCATATTTAACTTCATATCCTCAGCAACACTTCAGTTTCTGTTGCTTGGTTGAAATCTCCGGGAAGACGTAATGTTGTGGCTTCACTCCCATACTTGGCTCTTCTTTCCACAGACACTTCCATTTCCAGTTGGTACCATGGAGATCACTACTGCTCTTCCAGTACATTGTATACAAGTACTAATGTTATGGTGACAGTCTGAGCCTGATTTCCCCAATACTTGTTGCAGGTTTAAGTTTCAGCAACACCTTATTGCCTCTATGGTACCTGCACTGCCATTTAAGCCTTGGCTATGATCTGGAATTAGAAAAGGCATTACTAAATGGCCACAATAGATGGTCCAAGCTGCAGTCAAGTTAAAGAAATAATAACCCATCTTAACATGGACCTCACAGACTAGTAACAACAATATGTTTACAAATTCTGATAATAATAATATTAAATGGAATACCTAGGTGACCATGTCAATTGCTACCAGACATCAGCTTCTAAGATGTGAGCCTGCAATGGATGCAGCAGTACCAGACACCCTGTAGCAGCCAGCACTCCAGTACCAGCACTGTCCACACTCAGAAAGGGATGGAAGGGCATCTCCAGCTTGGAAGCTCAGAGCTATCTTTTGTCTTCTCAGTCACATGCAGGTCAATTAAATACTACAGTGAGTAAAGGATGGGACAAAGTCAAATCTAATTCAAATTAAATGATTCAGCAACAAAACATGCTAAATATTACAGTAGACTTCACGACTCTGAGTAGTTAGAAAAACACGAGTAGTGTCCCCTCAGATGTAATAATACCATGACTAATGAAGAACCCTATAGACCGGAGAAGTGACATGTTTCCCGATGTTTTCATATTCAGATATACTGAATACCCTTTCATTGTCTGTAAGTAAGTATATCCAACTATTGATGAACACGTCATAAAACATGAATACAAAATGTAAAATGCTTCATGCTTAAATTTATTCTGTGCACTTTCTCATAAATTTTCAAAGGACATAATACAAACAGAAGCAATTTAAAACTCATGTCACCAAAGGTAAGCTCAAAAAGAAAAAAAGTTAGAATAGGAAGAAAACAGCTCAAAAATCAGAATATGTGGCCAACATATCTTGTGTGTAAACCATAAAGTGTTTGAAATGAATTTTGTGACCAAATATTTTTAAGGTCATTTTTGTAGCCTGGTTATCTTCAGACACTTAGAGTATTGTCATGGTATCATAAATTATCATTCTATCATCATTAACAATTTTGAATGGAACTCAGTCAGATCAGTGAAATGATGATACTGTCTTCAAGATATTATTTTTAACGTTTTTCAAGATATTATTTTTAACGTTTTTCAAGATATTATTTTTAACGTTTTTCAAGATATTATTTTTAACGTTTTTCAAGATATTATTTTTAACGTTTTTCAAGATATTATTTTTAACGTTTTTCAAGATGTTATTTTTAACGTTTTTCAAGATATTATTTTTAACGTTTAGAAGCCTGGCCAAGAAAGGTCAGAGCACATCAACGGTTTTAAAGAAAGAGTCTCTTCCCTCATCATTGACAAAGGCATCATAGACAGACGTGGCAAAATTTTTGGAAAAGGTGAATAATAAACTGGCTAGCATCAATTCAAGCCAAGGTTAAAAAAATTTCTCACAGGGAAAATTGTCTTTTCTTAATATAATGGTTGAAAAAATGTTTTTTGTTCTTTATTTCTCTCTATGAATATTGTTATAAGTATTAATGATGAATAAAACACTTTCAATATGTTCTGGGAGCAAGAAATTCAATTATTGTTGTTAACAAATTTCATTGTTGATTTTTTTCCCTCTGTTTACGTTCACAATAGTCTATTTTATATACTATATATATACAGCAAAATGTGGCTATAACGAAATTGATGGGAACTCAAAATTTATTGATAAAAAGTGATAAAGGAGCACTGAGGGGCAGATGTACTTGGGCAGCCATTGGATACAAGGGAATCATGTGACTAGCACAAAGTACAGCGGTAGTTACTTTCTGACTTGCTGTGACTAGCACAATGTACAGTGATAGTTACTTTCTGACTTGCTGTGACTAAACCTCAAGTTCCAAATTTAAAATTGGGTGGACTCAGGGACATCGTGGAGACCCAAGAAAAAAAATCGTTGGACTTCACATTTCACGGACAAGGAACTTGCAAGGATGGCAGTCTGGTGCAACCCTAGGCAGTCTGGTGCAACTCTAGGCAGTCTGGTGCAACTCTAGGCAGTCTGGTGCAAGTCTAGGCAGTCTGGTGCAAGTCTAGGCAGTCTGGTGCAACTCTAGGCAGTCTGGTGCAACTCTAGGCAGTCTGGTGCAACTCTAGGCAGTCTGGTGCAACTCTAGCCCAAACAGTTATGTAATGGACTTAAATAACATACAAAAAACTTACAGTGGAAAACCTGGAGGAAAGGAGTCCATCGATCCCCAGGTCGAAATCCAGCTGGTCCAGGAAAGTTTCAAAGATCCATAAACATTCCACCTCCTCGACCACCACTCACAGGATCAGCATGGCCAACAATGAACAGATCGATGAAGTCAGTGGTCAACAATGAACAGATCGATGAAGTCAGTGGTCAACAATGAACAGATCGATGAAATCAGTTCTAAAAGTTTTAACAAAACAATATTTAGCTAATGCCAAAGTTTGCAATACAAAGTGTAACGTAAAAAATCTGAAGAGACGCCTGGCCTGAAATAATTAGTTGGATTGGTATTATTATGAGCATCACATTACATCACATAACATAACTTCACATTACATCACATGACTTCACATTACATCACATGACAGGATTACTAGGAACTGAGCAAGGCAAAGATAACTCTTCTCTCAAAAGGCAAAGTGTTTATCTAATATTGATACATGTATTCGCTGAAAAAAAAAATTGCTTGCATGTACAAGATAAAGTATATGTACACAATGTGCACAACAAAATCTTCCTATTACAGCTAATTAAACACCCAGCAAGCAACAAAAAAAGTCGGCTATAATAAAATTCTACCATCTTTAATAAACATAAACGTTACAGAATCCCAAAAGTACAATGCACATAGCTATTAAAGTTCACATGCCAGAATTTAACATTGCTCCCATGAATTATTTAAAATTCATTCTAAAACATTTTCTGGATGATTTTAATGATTTATCTACAAATTACTACATTTCCTTCAAAACACTATAACATAATCAAAGATGAGAATAAAAATGTCTGAATCAATGTAGATAATCATACTAATAGGACCCCTGCAAGGGAAAGGTCACCCAAATATTTGTCGGGGTCCCCAAGCAGGGCCGCAACAAGGAATTCTTTCATCTCTGACAACAGGAGTCCCTCTGAGACTCCCCCCCCCGGTTTCACATCAAAATAAAAAAAAAAAAAGTTTGGGGGTCCGATACAGATGTTCAGGTAGCATGACCTTGCTGTGCTGTGAGCCCCAAGTCGTGAGGGCCTACCCAATTTCAAAATATACTTTTTTATTTATACTGCAGCAAAACTGCCAGTGGCTTCAGAATATCTGACTGCAGCCCTTATGACAAATTGAATGAACACTCCTGTTGTATCCATTGTTAAGAACAAAAACAAGTTTACCTTAAAGGCTGCCTCTGAGGAGTGAATCCGCCACCAGATGATGTGCCTCGCCTTGGTTCCACCACCCGATGATGTGCCTCGCCTTGGTTCCACCACCATCAATTCAGACCTCTCTGGTTGTAGTTGACTTAGATTTCAATGATCTGCGGCCTGTCAACCAGTGGCTTGTACAGCTCATTTGTAAGGGTTGGTTCAGTTCGCTCAGGTTATTGAATGTGCTGAACACGTTTAAAAAACAAACAAAGCAAAAACGAGAGAACAATTAGAACATGACTGTATGGAATGAATTCACAGATAGAGACTAAAAACAAACTAAATTTGTATGTTAACAGTGACTGAGTTAAAAAAAAAAAAGGAAACTACTGTTCCTAGTCTTACATCAACTGTATTGAAAAATATCAGCACATACTGATAAAGATCCATATGGATGAGGATTCTTGTACAACACTGAAACAGCTTCCCAGAAGGGAAAAAAACCCTCTAATCCCAGATTAAAGATGGACAGATGGAAGAGCAGTGTAGAGAGCGTGACTGTCTAGGGTTCAATCCTCGGTGAGAACCAAGGAAATTTTCCAGTCCACCCAGCTTTAAATGAATACCTTACATTAGTTAGGGAAGTAAAGGCGGCCGGGCGTTGTGCTAACCACACAATCCCTTCATATGCCAGAGGTTACAGAAACAGATGAATTCTACACTTCATCTGCCCAGATGGCTTATTAGGCTAAGGGAACTTAACTTTTTTTTTACCAGGATAAAGTCAACATTTAGTATAGAAATTGGCTGGGGGACCACAGGGTGAATTGGTTGGCTAGTTTGCTGATCATCTGCCTGTTTCAGGAATGGCAAATACACAGCACGGTTGCCAAATTTGGCACGCCAAAGATTTCCCTCACACATTTTAAATACGACTTATAAAAATATATGGTACTGTCAGGCAAAAGAATCATTAATTTATTTTTGTTGCACATGAAAAGACTTCATTTCAATTATATTTTTTCTTTTTAGTACTTTGATAAAATTATATTTACCATCCGAGATGAGGACGAACACAGTGAGTTTCATCACAAGAGTTCAAAGAGAGTATAAAAAAGTAAAGAAAGCTCCCTTAGCCCTAACGGTCAGTATTGGTCAGTTTTTCTAAACAGAGAAACAAACTTATTGAGTTAATTACTGAGATGTAATAAAATTTGTGATCTCTTCCTACCTGGAATAGCTAGATCTGTCTGACAAAATCATGACTTCTTATTGTACAACTGGCTGTCTTCTCATCAAAACATTGCTGTGAAAAAAAAACATTTTGATTCAGTTTGGAAGCTGGGATATTGTAGACATAGTCAAAAATCTATTTTAAAAATCTGAAACTTTGTTAAACTATTTTTTTATTTCTTTACAAGTGTGATTTATAAAAGCTTTACAGCACACTAAGCTATAATACTCTATAATTAGACCATATTAGACAATAATTTATTCTATTAAGGAAAATAATACAAAATTCAAAATTACTCTAAGGCATTTCCGGGAAATTAATACACAAAAAAAAACTCACTTTGTGAAGGTGACTTCACAGTGTAGATGTTAAAATATTCAATCACCAAAAGATGCAAGATGAGACTTCCATCTATAGCTATTGCTTTCATCAAGTAAGTCCTGTTGGAGGTTGGATCCACATATAACGAAGAGCATAAATGTTGCTGTCACTGTTCCAGTTAGAAGGAAGAGCCTTAGCTCTTGTGTGATTCGCATTCTAGTAGAAAAGATAAAGAAATGTAAAAAAAAAAAAAAAACTTCTATGAACTTGGGCTTTAAAATCAAAGTAAAGGTTATTAAGTTTGAAAATGTTAAGTTGTATATTTGCCCATACGGAAACATAAACAAAACTTTGTTCAGATAGACTAATGTTTTTGACTGTCTTGTCAAAATTTTATTTTGGACACAAAACCAATGAAGTGATGAGATATAAAAACAAAATATTTAATTTAAATGTTAATTTAGCTTTTAGATCTTAAAAAAAAACAAAAAAAACCAACCTCTGGGATCTAAGCTGTGGTGTGTAAAAACAGAGGAGGTACTATTAAATTTAAAATATTTCTCACTTATGTGGGGAAAGCTTTAGTCCTTACATAACAATGTACAAAAGATTTTCTGGTTTGAAAACTGTTTTTCTTTCAATATATTCACAGATATCACCCATTTTTACTATTTACCGTATCATATAGTAAGTTTCTCAGTGGCCAAAACATTGGGGAGCTTATTCGATTGCTTAGCTAGGAATTGTTATTGCCTTCACTTCAGCTTTATAAAAAAAACGTCTGTGCACACTTATTTAACTTATCATTTGCTTTGATTTCATGTAATATTCTTATCTGTTCTACAGGAACGGTATGCAATTTCCATTTTTTATCTTGTTGAGCAGATGATCATATTAATTAATGACATTAATTAGTTATTAATTACGGGTGTTATGTTTATCAACTATGTTCCACGACCATCCCAAGGCTGATGGGCACGGGAAGGATACATTTGTATCAATGAAAATTCTATGTTGTTTCAGGGAAGGAACCAATGGGTCGCGACCCACACTGTGAGAACGACTGATAAAAAGTATTAAAATTACGAGAGTGTTGCCCATAAAACAATGACTTGTGTTGTATTTGGTTTCCAGCCAATTTTTTACTCACGTAATTTATATCAGCCTCCTTTTGAAGTACCGGTAGTTAATGGCTTCCCTGGACCATTTCGCACTCTTAAGTTGATGAGTATGAGGATTCTTATAAAAAACGGAAATGTCTAAAATACTTAAATCAGAATTTTCCAAGAATTGTGTACATGCAATAAGTGTACCACTTCATCTTGTAATGAATATAGCAGCCGACCTACTCGTATCTCAAATTTTTTCTCGTATTTCATAGCAAAACATCGATGGCTCGTATCTAAAAAAACAAGCAATTAAGCCTGTTCCATTCTGGACACAGGACGTGTTAGCGCATTTTCATGTTGTAAATATTTGTAAATTTTGGAAATGTTTATAAATTCAATTGTGTAATGCATATATCTGAAAAAAGATATTAAAAGGACAAGGAAGTCATGTTGAATAACTGTTACAAAAATAAATAATGATTACGCCCCTTTGATTAGCTTTTATTATTTATATTTAAAATATAAGCAAAACGGTACATAAAAAATTCTTTTATTTTGGCCCTGAGAGGTCAAATCGCGAAATGGACTTTTGGTGTACACTTGGAAGGCCAAGACTTACACAATGATATATACATCATGGGTCTAGGACTTATGGTTGCTGAGATATAGGGCGGTCCATTATTAATATAGCTTATATAGTAAAAAACGGTACTTTATAAGGCCCCTTTTACGGCCCTGAGAGGTCAGATCGCGAAATGGAAAAAAGTCGTTTCTTGGCAGGCCAAGACCTACAAAATGATATATACATCATGGGTCTAGGACTTATGGTTGTTGAGATCTAGGGTGATGACAGACAGACAGACAAAACGGGGACAATAGAGCATTTTTTTTCGAAAATGCTCTAAAAATCTCGAATATCAGGATATCAGGATTTTTTTAATAGGCAAATTTTTGTCAATTCATAATGAGTTACTATAAATTGTATTTATTTTTGCCCCCCCCCCCCGGCTATATCAGGGCACTCATATGTCCAAATACCAATGTAAACCATATAATTAATTATTTAAAGGCTAATTAACCAAAAGCATGACTTTGCCAACATCAAATATTCTTTATCCCCACCCTCTCCTTTCCATTTCGACAGTTTGAATCCAGTAATCTTAAGAGCTCGCATTTGGTTTTGCCCAATTGCATGCTATGTCGTGCCCAGCATCAAGTCTACTTTGGACTAAAACGTGAAAAAAAAAATCTTATTTTCAAATATAACTTCTAAAAAGTTTAGGGGGGAAACTCTAACAGCGACTACTCGGTAAATTAAAAAAAATTTAGCATAAGTCGATTTTCTTTCTTCTTTAAGTCAACCCCATCTGATTTGATAAAAAATGTTTTGAATAGACTCCATGAAGGTCTTAAATATAAGAAAATGTTTTTATTTATTGTAAACATTTCTTCACAAAGGACCATTTTTTTAAGTTCGTTGCCTGGTTGGCGTTTGTGCAGGCGTATTCGCTTGTCTTATATACTCGTCCAGAGCGATAAGTCTTAGACTTATGTATCGAGTCCCTGCATTCATTTGTATTAAACCATTAAGAATTAAAAGATTATTCTTTTGTAAAATGTGTACAAGGATACAAATAATTTGAGATCAACTGATCTAGAACACGTGTAAACTACAGGACAATTTATTTTTAATCATAAGTGGTTCAATTAAATCCCTGACATGATGAAATCAATGCAACACAAACATAACTGAATTTTTTGTGGAAATGGTATTTTATTGTAAATCTAAACAAAGCATATAATACACTGACTGTGAGTTTCACAAGATCTACATATTGTACTGTAAAAATAAACAAACCAAGTGGTACAGAACTAAAATATAAATACATCAGAGAAACTAGAAGTTGACTATTTAATTTAAAAAAAACAAACATTCACATATAAATCATTTTACTGTAAAGCTGCAACAAAAAAATAATTGTATATGTAGAGACATTTTCTGTAGGCTAAAAGAAAAAAAAAGTAATGAAAAGACTTGCCAACTACTGCTCAGGATAGAATTTAAAAAAAAAACCTATAAGTATATAAATATAAAACCACAGAGCCAACCATTTCCTGCTCTAGATAAATGGATGATGATGGTAATAATAAATATATATATATATATATATAATAAATACAGTTAATAGTTGATTACAAAAAAAACTTGTTAACACATAACTGGGTGGGTGGGGAAAAAATATAATCAAACCCAAATAAGAAAAAAGGAACAACTGAAAAACAGCCACAGGGTCAAGAGGGGGGGGGGAGTCGTTATCTCAGTGAATGACAAGTGACAGCGCACAAGACTTGAACTAATTGCCCTTAGGAAACCAACCAGAGATGAGGCATTGAATACTGCTGGACAAATACCTGGATTAAAAAAAAATCAATTTAAAAAAAAATATAACTGGCTATAAGTCAACATATTTTATAAAACAAACCAAAAAAAGGAAGAAAAAATCAGACTTAAATAAATCAAGAATGAGAAAAAAATCTAAATAATGTCAAAATGACCTATAATAGTCTTTGACTAAAAAAAATCTAAATAATGTAAAAATGACCTATAAGTCTTTAAGTAAAAAAAAATCTAAATAATGTAAAAATGACCTATAATAGTCTTTAAGTAAAAAAAAATCTAAATAATGTAAAAATGACCTATAATAGTCTTTAAGTAAAAAAAATCAACAACCAATCCAGTGCATTTGAACATCAATCAAATGTCACATGTACAGTTGAATGGAATGCTATTGCTGTTACACAACCTTGGTATCATTTCACAGGCTAAAGTTTAAATAAGAACACAGAATAAGACTGGTCCTACCTGGCAATTAGCTAACTCCTACACTTCATGCCACATTGGAAAAAAAAAAGTTTTTTCTTCTAATCACAGCCACATCCCCCCTCTGACTGATCCAAGTTTTGGAATGTGAAACTTCCTCTGGGTTTGTTATTTTTTGTTTATCTTTGTTGTGTGTCGAGCACATAAATGTAAAAACTTCACAAAAAAAAAATAAATAAATAAATAAAACACAACAGATCGTAAAACAAAAAAAAAAATTGGTAAGAAATTTTTCTAAAAAGAATCAATACAAAGCCTCGGCTGAAAAGAAAACAGCATCATCACATCGATTTATGTTTTAAATAAAAAAAAAAAACAATAGAGTAGTGTAAGTAAAAATAATAACCACCAGAATATATCCTAGTTTAAGTTGCCAGAACTGAGAAGTAAGTTGAAACCTCACAATTAAAAAGTTTGTAAATTAAAAAAAAAAAAAAAAAAAAATCTGTATGACGTGCAGCTTACAAAGAAAATGACATATGAAAGTACAAAATAAAACTTAATTTATTTATATATATTTACAAAAAAAATATTGGTCTCCTGTTTCTAAACAAAGAAATTTAATAATTCTTAAATAGTTCGTAAATGAAACATCAAGAGAATTTGTGGAATAGCTAAAAAGCAATTTACCTTTAATACATGACAATTTTAAGCTATTACAATTATATCGAAATAGACTAAAGCAGACCTTTACAAATTAAAACGATTTTTTTCTTATAACTTGATACGTAAGACCAAAAGCATGTAGATACATTATAAAGTACCAGGGGAAAAAAACTTAACATCAATATAATGAATATGAATCAATAATGCCATACCATGATAATAAGAACCAATGAAATACACAGATTTTGTACTGAATGATGTACATGTGTTACAAAACAAAACTAAAAAAAAAAAATTGGACATAAAAAAGTTATCTGTGATCTACACAAAACATATGCATCTGTATGTAAAATTATATTCAGGATAATTTTGAATGAAATATGACTGAATAAACTATGTGATTTAACACAAAACAAACCCTTTGTCTCATAAAAAATGGTTAACAAATACAGAAAATTAACAAAAAAAAGTTAATCACCAAAGTAGTTTAACAATTTTCTTATTATGGGATAAATGGAGGCACATGGATCATATTTAGAATTACAAGGGGAAAAAAAAAAATTAAACTTAAGGACAACGTTGTCTTTATTTTAAATCTGAAAATTTCTATGATCAATTCACATTTCTTTTTTCTTTTTCTTTTCGGTTCATATTTTTATCAATTTATATTTCACCTAGCAAACTCAACAAAAAATACATTTTATAACTAAGTTGACACAATTTATATACATATGAATAATTACATGAAAGTTGATTTTTTTTTAATTTCAAAGATGAACAGGCATTTTTGTTAAAAAAAAAAAGAAGTCACGTACAAATTGCTTCACATTTGACTTTCTTGAAAATAAAATTTAAAAAACAGCATCTGATTTCATGAACATTATTATTCAATTTCATTCATGCAGAAGTTTCACCTATTTGAACAAAGATACTTAAACTGATAATTTTAAACATTACTTCTCAAAAAATATTTATTAAAAGAGAAAATATATCACAATAGCTGAATTTTTATTAGACGGTCTTATAAAACCATTTACTGAATGACCACTATAAAAATAAGTACAAGTTTGGTGTATTTGGAAAAAAAAAATTGTCACTTTAAAGTTTAATAGTTTAAAATTTTCTTAATGAAGAGAACATTATTTATAAAAAAAAAAAAAAAATTAGCGGATGAACATTCCAAAGCCAAAGAGCATCTTAAAAAACGTAATAATAATATAAAGACTGAAGAAGCTGTCATTTTCACACTAATGAAGACAGAGATAATGAACAAATTACTTTCCCCTTTCAAGCTATCTTCAATGATGATTGTTTACAAAAATACCACGACAGACACATAGTTGTTGACACACTTGTTACATTTTTTTTATATTCCTTCACTGCTTGACTCAAGCTTTGGGGTTATTCTGCACCTGTGAATGGAACGAATACTTCTTTCAATCAAAGTCTAAAAAAAAATTCCCGGAGTTCAAAATTACCTTTCACAATTTTTTTCATTTTTGCGCAGTAAGTAAGAATGATCTGTAATTGTACATTGGAACTATCAAATTAAACAAACAAACATACATCAATGAAACAAAATGCTGAGATATGAATACAAACCAATCATTACCTCGAAGTACTTGTATGTAGGGTTTTCATACCCGTTCATCTGCATATTGGCCAAATGTCTTTCTTCAGGTGAAGCAGTGGGATCAACCTGTGTCAGAAATATGTTTCACTGCTATAAGTATAATGCTGCAGACACCCAATATATTCACATAACACTACAACAATATATTAATACAAGACTAACAATTTTGTACAAAACAACACCTTAATATTCTGTACTAGCCAACACTTCTAATAATGGTGTATAACTGCATTTATCACCAGTTTCTGTTCAAGCCCTTAATTTCATCCATCAGATATTTTTTATAAATTTAAAAACTGGACCCTTTTTGTAAATTAACTACAAGATCCTAAATTGAAAAAAAAAATTGTGTAATTAATCCAGCAAGCAAACTGAGCAGCGACTGATATCTCACCTCAACATATCCATGTGTCACAGACGTTCTGGACTTGTTACGCTTCAACATTATAATGGCCACAACAATGATAACAAAGACACTGACGCTTCCGAGGGCAATGCCAATGGTGCTGCCAACCTGGCTGCTGGTTACGGCTGACTCAGTGAGTCCCTGGAACATTAATATTTTATCGTAAACAACAGGAAATAGGTAGATATATGTGTCGAAATGAACAGTGTTTCTCAGTTTCATTGAACACTTTTAAAAAAGTTTTTCATTTAGATGATAAATGCAGGTTTTAAACAGAGAATATTTGATGATTTCAACTGATATTTATCTAGCCCATCTTTTCATCATTGTTAACAGTGTGATAATGATCTTTCCATGATAAACCCTAATGGTCAGTTTGATGGTATTTACTTCTTTATCGATTTGTGATAATTTTGTACTAAAGATGTAAGCATTAGTTATTAATGTTTTATAAATAGAATCTACAGGGAGTGTATTGGTCTCATAATTATTCCAGTCTACAATGTGGTCGAGTGCCCAACTGATGGTCATATGAACCTGGGTTTAAGCCCTTTTTAAGTGCAGGGAGGACTTTTCTCAGGTCTGATCAATATCTGAAATTAACCCAGATTAAAAAATCGGCACCTAACATTTGTTGGGGGTAAGTTAAGGCATCTGGGCATTGTACAAGTCACGCAATCACAGAATAGCCTTGGTTATATTATTAAGAAAAAGTTGAACTTTATATCTGCCCTGAATATAAATTACCCAGAATGTTCTTCTCTTGCTTGGATCACTATTTCTGGCTGATGCCATATTTGTTATTTTTGAATTGTTATGACTGTTACATTACTGGATCATTGTTTAATTAGCATCACATAATACTTAATCAGCAAAGCCACTAAAAAGAATGTAATATTTAGTTTTCCTAAAGGCTGGATTGACTTGTTCCAGAATTTAATGTTTTTTTTATTAATCAATTTTTCAGAAGCCCTTTCTTAATACAACTTCTATTTGATATCAATATTTATGAACGACACTATTAGAATTTTATAAAGATATAAGTAAAGATGTAATTATTACAAAAAATAAAACTTAATGCCCTAAGATGGGAATTTTAAATTATTAAGGGTTTTAAATACTTTTTAAACAAATTGATAACTTTTCATGAATATTTGTTTTACTCAAAAAACCAGAAGTTTATTGTTGTAATAGCTAAAGTCCAAGGCTACAAGCCACCATTTGTGTTTTAGGCTTTCAATTTTAAGTCGAGATTTTAAAAAAGAAATGTGCATTCTGTATGATTTATATTATCTGGTACATGTACAGGCTTTATATGGAAATCCCGACTTGTCTTTACCTGTCTAGCTAAATGATTGTCAGCCTGGTGATGGGCTACAAAAGAGTTCTTTTCAAAGTCCTCATGAACTTCTTCTGCTGGGCTGTTGACCACCTCTGGATCGCTAGCCTCTGACTCATTACTGTCATCTATATTGATATCTTCTGAATTTGTGTTGGCCACAGGTGTTTTGGGTGCCTCAGTAGCTACATAATCAAATACAAAACAATGAAAAATTATTTCAAAAATGTATTTGTTGTCAATAAAATTTCAAAATGTTTTTATTTTATTTTACATTAGCGAAACATGCGATTTTTTTCAAAAATAACTGCAAATTTGATTCATAATTTTCAACAAGTATGAGTCACAGAGTCAAAACTGTAATTTTAAAATATGCAAATTATATTTATGCTGGGAACTTTAAAAAAAAAAAATCAGTGTAATCACTTATGTATTTTAATTTATGGAGAGGTATATGTCATTAAGAAATGTTAATTCATGGAAGGCTCTAAGCTCTCGATCCTTTTAGAAAGTGTATGCCTACCTTCATCGCTCTCCTCAGAGTCATTTTCTTCATCATCTACCTTCACCTCAGGCAGGACAACATCACGAATACTGTTGGCAATTGAATCAAATCTCTTCATGAACTCATCTGAGGTTTAAATAACAATGTGAATTAGTGAATTGATAAAAAATAATTTTAAATTAACTGTACCCTGAAAAATTTTACACCACCATTTTTTTTTAAAACAAAAAAGATAATCTTAAAAATGTTAATACAATTTTCTGCATAATAGTCTTCATTTTTAAAAATTGATTTAGATAGATTCCCATAGTTTAGGATCCCAAAAGACGATAGGTCAAAATGATAATATTTAATGCTGGCTGTACCCCGCAAAACATTTTCATAATTGTTTATGTCACTTGAAAAAAAATAATTTTTGAACATTCCTAAAAAGTACATGAATTTCTACTTACTTTGAAACCTTTTTTTTTTATTTCACTACAGCAATTATCCATATATATATAAATACATTGTATAATATTTTCAATAGTCCAACATGTTAAATATTTTTTTTACTAATTTATACAAAAACACAAAATAGGGAAATATAATTTTAAATAATAATGAATGAAATAAAAATGATAATCAATGATAAATTAAAAATAATTGTGTGGCGTGAACTTCATTACTAACAAAATGTAGGGCCTACATAAAAAAAGGGATTTAATATGCTCGGCCACACTGCAATTTAGGTACAGTAAGACCTCGCTTTACCTAGGGTATACGTTCCATCAAAGTAGAGTGTAATATAAAATAGCGTTAAAATAAATGATCTCATTACGTAAAAGCTGGGACGGATGGTCGAGTGGTGTAGATACTCGACTGTCAACCTGAGAGTCCTGGGTTCGATTCTCGGTGAGAACCATTGGAATTTTTCCAGATGAATTGTGTTTCAAAGTCGTCCCACAAGTCCACCCAGCTTTAAATGGGTACCTGACTTTAAGTTGGGGAAGTAAAGGCGGCTGGGCGTTGTGCTAACCACACAATCCCTTCATATGCCGAGGTTAGAGAAACAGATGAATTCTACACTTCATCTGCCCCGATGGCCCGTTAGGACTAAGGGAACTTTACTTTTACATTACGTAAATAATGGGGTTAGGGGAAGATGGGTAGAAAATTGCTCAGGTATTTTACCATTAAAGTTAAGAATAATTTTTTTATAACAATTAAACAAAAATTTATTTTTTACAAATATAGAAACATAATAAATGAATATACATATAAAAATAAATAAAATTCTAAGTCAGTATGTTTACATTTCAGATCATTCAGTCTTTTCTGTATTTCCAATTTTCTGCCTTTTTATCAAGAAGGTATCTAATGTAATTTGCATTTTCCTTTTGCGCTCTGTAAGAAGTGGTTGGTTAGTGTATAAGGCATCCATAACACCCCTTCTTGTCTTTAAACTTCTGTCAAAATTTGGTTCATTTTCAATAAATTTCAATAATATGTAATAGTTGTCAAACTGGTTTTTAGAAATGCTTACAAGTTCTTATTGTTAAAATCAATGCAGCACCAATTTGAGATGGACGTTCACCAGTATCTTATCTTCTAATCACTTGCATTTTAGTTTCTAGTTAAATGCTTTTTCTTGTTGCTTTATTTGTGTGTTTTTTATTATCAACCATGATAAAAACTAAAAATCATAATATTTGCCACTATATCAATCTTTATATTTTTAAAATCTATACAGTTCTTACAATAACATCAATAAATATTTGAAACGATAAAAATACGTTCGTATAACACCGCAGGAAAGAAGAAACACAGATAAACTGCTTCAGATATCGGAAAGCATAACGATGCGCGGGCAATTTCAGGGAATCCCACAATTAAAAAGGAAGAGCATTAAACCAAAACAGCGCTAAGAGGGGTCTTACTGTATATGAAATTTTTGGCATTTGAGATATACCAATAATTCAACTGCTGTTCTTTTAAAACATAATCAAGTCCTACAATAGAATGTATACTACTTCTACTTCATTAAGAATTCTAAAAAAATTAAACTTGTTCAATCTTTCATGAGTTCTGACTTTATCACTTATATTAAAACCTTATTTTTTAAAAACATTTTCCAAATGGAGAAGCAGCCATTATGATGATTTTTTTTCCCCACAGGGACAGAATTTGCATGTACAAGATTAATCGCTCATTCATTTGGTCTCTCTATTGTAAATTACACCCAAAGGTTTTTTGTATTTAAAAGAAAAAGATGGATTTAAGGCTAAGTACGGCTTAAAATAGCCTTAGCCTAAGGTCAAAAATGAAGTCTCTAACGAATTTTTGTTTTGACCTAATTTTAGTTATTTATCCATTTTGGCACATAAAAACCATATTTTTATAAGACATCAATGATTATTTTTATTTTTAATCATTTTTTTAGTAAGGGATGTGTACACAAATTTTACTAACAATTTGCTAAATCATTCATTTTTGGTATCGTGTAAGGCTTAGCAACTAATTAGTTATCTCTATGTATTACACATCACTGTAAAGCGCTTCTTTTTCTTGTCAAGGTCAGTGGTGATTAGACTAATCCAATAAATAGGGGGGGGGGGGGGGGGGGGGGAAATTCTATGTTATGACCTAATTGCTATTTAGGTTTCGGAGATTTCCGTCATAAATAGTAACATAAAGACAAAAAGATTCTCATTAGCTACTTCCCAAGCGGAAGAACCACCTTAACGAAAATTACTATTGGTCAGCTATTTTTAGCATTAACTATAACTCTGTTTCCGTTCCGGGAAGAGACGCTTTTTACAATCTAAATAACGCATCCTGTTTACGAATCGGGCTGCCTTTGTTTTACCACGTTGGTACTGTGTTATTTTATTGTTTTTAATAATACCTCTGTCGTAAAAAATATTTACAAATACAAAAATAGTTGCCAAAGCTATTGCTGTTCGTAATGAAAAAAAAAATCTTCAGCAAATGAAACTGTCACCAACAACGCATTGATTATCTCTAGTCCCAATACTAGTATTAGTAGTGCTGCTGTTGTCAATAATGATATTGGACTACCCTGTTCATCTGTTATTACAGACCCTGGGGAGTGCAGTTTTGCTAAGAAATTACCAATTAAGTGAGCAAGTTTTCAATGCAACACCTTGTGATTCCTCGGAAAGAACCATTATTGACATTGGTATTTTTAATTTCTTTTATTTCACACTTGCTTGCCCGGAATGTTTTGGCAAGATAGACGCACGTGTATCAGACACAAAGAGTAAAGGATTTGCCAAAAATATTGAAGTAACTTGCAAAAGAATGCAAATATTTTAACTCTGTTTACACTTCACAGAAAGAGAGCTCAGCTACTACAGGTATAATGCCAAAACAAAAACCTTTTACCATTAATAAAGAAGTTGTTGCTGCATCAATGTCTCTCGACATGGGAGTAAACAGTCTAAATAAATTTTGTGAAAGCTTAAACCTTCCAGAACTGCACAAAAAGACATTCAGTAAAATGTCCAAATCCATTGAGACAACATTCATCGATAAACAGACAGAAGTTTTTAGTAAAGCTGCTACTATCGTAAGACACTTTTATAATAAAGTAAATGATGGAACACCCCTGGACATTGCAGTTTCTTTTGATGGAACATGGTTAACTCGTGGACACACCTCTTTAATTGGAGTGGGATGTGTCATAGAGATTGCAACTGGACAAGTGCTTGACATGCATGTCACCAGCTTGCATTGTCAGACGTGTGCTACGACTGGTCAGCGTCTGAAGAAAGATGACCCCACTCGTTACAGCGAATGGCTTGCGCAGCATAAAGACAATGGATGCAGTATAAATTACAATGGTTAGTATTTTGCTTTGAAATAAATGTAATATTTAATACAAAATTTATAAATGTGACTGCAGAGTTTAAAAAAAAATTATAAATGTAACTGCAATTAAAAAAAAATTAAAAGTGACTACAGCATGTAATTTTTCATATTTCATTTTTAACTTTGATTTCTTTTATCAGTATATATAAATTTGAAGATCATTTAGGACATTACATTATTATAACTATTAATAGATAAATATACCCTGTTAAATAATGAATCCATTTTAATAAATTATTAATTTATCTAAAATCACATTTCTACAGGTACGTCTGGAATGATGGAGTCTGATGCAGCTGTGATATTGTGAGTCGTTTCTCTTCAACTGCACAACTTTAGGTACACCACAATGTTAGGATAGAGACTCCAAAGCCTTTGATAAAGTTAGGGCTAACTTTCAGCCTTATGGTCCTAGTGTTGATGTTGAAAAAGAAGAGTGCCTCAATCAAGTAGCCAAACGATTAGGAACAGCTCTTCGGAAATTAGTTAGCTGTATTGCTCCAAAAAAGGTTTGTAATTGAAATTAATTTTGCATTAATAATTTTAAATATGAAGTTGGAACATACTTGTATTACTTATTGCTATCATTTTCTTCAAGCTTTGCTGTCTAGCTATTAATGTATTTTTTTTTCTTTTGACTCTTAGGAATCACACTGGGAGGCAAAAACAAGGCAGCTTGACCCAAGACAAGATTAAAACCTTTAAAGTGTTTACTATGCCAGGGCCATACGAAACAATAAAACCGCAGAAGAGAAAAAGAAAGCTATATTAGCATCATTACACCACTGTTACTCCACTGATGACCATATGCAACACCAGTATTGTCCATCTGGGCCGACTTCCTGGTGTTTCTACAAACGCGATATCTACCATCATAAGTTTCCTAGTGGACATCAGAAAAGGATCCACACATTTTTAGATTTTGACAGGCTCCACAAACACCTCCTCCCAATTTATGACAGACTGTCAGATCTTAACCTGCTAAAAAGATGTGAAAGAGGTGCGACTCAGAACGTAAACGAGTCCCTTCATAACATGATTTGGTCCAGGTGTAACAAAACCAATTTTCACAGTAAAGCTAAAGTGGAGTATGCTACATTAACAGCTATTGCTGAAAACAATTTTGGCCCCTTTTTTCAAGGCAATTTTTCTCCGACATTAGTGGTGTCAATACTGACAAACTATGCCTAGCGAGGCAAAAAAGACGCTTGGACAATGCTAAAGCTTCTGCTGATGGAAAAGCCAAAGAAAATTCCAACAGAAAGAAAGCAGCTCTTATTAAGAGCTGAGCAGGAAATGCAGAAAACAACTATGGAACAACTGGATAAGCTTCTGGACTGTTTTAAGTTTTTTTGTTAGGTTTTAAGCTTTTTTTTTCTACATTTTTTGCATTTTTTCTTAAAATTAGATTTTTTAATCTTAAAATTCTTATAACTTTTCTATTAATGCATAGATTGTTATGAAAATTTCAAGTTTTGTAACTTGATATAATAGCTACAGTTTCTATTTTGTAGTTTTTTATTTTTTGTCACAGATTTTTTTATTTTAGGGTAAAATGTATGATTTTTCAGTATTTTTCTGTTTTTTTTTAGGGTACTTCATGAAAATGATTAAATAAAAAAAGTGAGCTATACTTTTAAAAAACTGTAAAATAGAAAGTGTTAAGGAGATGCTTCTCAATATCATTATTTAGTTATAACACTTTTATTTTTGTACACAATTGTAGTAAAAATCCAATATGGCCGCTGTTGCCATGGCAACCATGTCATGTTTTAATAAAGTGTTAGTATTTTTTAAAATGTCTTTGGGTACTAATTATATGTGTACAATGTCTTTACATTAGCTACAAATTTAAGGAAAAAAGGTCCATTCTGTAGTACTGGGCCTTAATTTCATAAACAAAATACATGTATTAAAATCTCTAAAGTATTTATTTTGTACCTATTTCAGGCTTGACCTTCACTTCAACATCTGGATATCTTGTGAGCATCTCCAAGGCTTGATCTATTCTCTGTTCTGTTGAGCGAAGATGGTTGATAATGAGGGGACGCATGCGGGCAGCTTCCCGTGGAGCAGAGTACTTTAGATGTTCGAAATGGTTAACTGTGTGCAAGCGATCTTTTTCTTCCGCTTTGATGTAGCTGCGGAGGTATCTGACAATTTTGTCAACCTAAAAAAAAAAGAAAGAATTATTTGGAAGCTTATTTGTTAGAAATCTATCAAAATGTTCATTCATCCGAAATTGAGCAAACTTATAACTGTGCTGTCTAGCAATTTACTTTTGTGAATTATATAATTATTTCACACTTTTTGTTAAAGCTGTTTTTCAAAAAAGCTAATATGACCTGCATTTTCGTCCTTGCTCATTCAAGTAAATGTTTTCAGTAAGTATATTCAACAAATTCATGTCTATCTAGCCTCGATATTAACAACCAAAAGAAATCGTTAATCCATTAAGCCATTACACAATGTTAACAAACTATAATAACTGAACATGATTATCAAATGCGCAGCCGATTTACATGAAATGCGTAGCTGATTTACGTGAAATCAAGTGCAGAATTATTTTTTTTTATTTGACGTTTCAGAGGATTTTTTTTTTATGGCGTTTTGCCCTGAATTCTATTTATAGTTAAAATCAAAACAAAGCATTTGGTGCTCTGTCACAGGGAATACCCTGTGATATAACTCTCACCTTTTTTAAAGTTTTGTTTTTCATAAACGTAGATAGTGACTTAATTTGTATAGAAATTTGCAGAATTTCCTTTTTTTAATATTATAAACTTTATCTCTTTTTTTAAATATTATAAACTCTAATATTATAAAATTTATTTACGAACGAACGCGCTCGCTAGTGACCTTGACTCACTTTGACGATGTTAAAATGCTATCTGTTGTAATGCTTTGTTGTAATAAAAACTTAAGTATTTGAATGATATTATATATTATAATAGTATTATTATTTAATATTTAGGACTTTTACAAACCATAGAAACTATTTAAAACTGTAGATTTGTAAAAAAAAAAAAAAAAGACATATCGAGTCGAAGACGCCATTTTGAATTATTATGTTTTCGTGACCTCGCTGGTCACATGATTACTTTATCAAATACTATTGTTTTATTTATTTCTGGAGGTCGTTTATTTATAGAACTGATTTCCCACACACCGCGTCCCGTGACCCGGACAAGCTTAGCGATTTATAAGTAGGATACTGTCCTATACAAAGTGGCAGGAAATAATGAATAAGAAAGGGGTTTTGGTATTTAAAAAGGGTTCTATATTGGTGATGCCGGTTCCTAGAAAGAGGATAGCATCAGTTGTAAAATGGATTGAGGGATAAGTGTATAACAAACTACCCATGTCTCTTATTCGCCAGACTCAAGAGCCTTCATATATGTATTTGTCCATTGCGTCTCTCTTCCTTTCATTTAGAGCAGCCTGCACGTGCTGTTGGTGAAGTGCCACAAGCTGTTGTTTCTCTGCATCATCTTCCTGTTCATAAGCGGCATACAAGTTCTGGAATCTCTGAATGCAGTGGAAGAAGGAAAACAGTTTGATTTTTAAAAAATTTCATACAACTTTCTACTAAATCACAGAAAAATAATGTGGCATTAGTTTTCTTTCATGGTTCTAAATATCAAGATAAACAATTTTTTGTGAATGTACAGCATACTTGATTTTAAATTAAAATAATATATATAAATGTACAGCATACTTGATTAAATTAAAATAATATATATAAATGTACAGCAAACTTGATTAAATTAAAATAATATATATATAAAAAAAATTGAAAATGAAGGAATGTACTTATTCATATTAAATTGTACATATTAATACAGTGTATTGGCAAACATCAAAAATAATAATAAATAAAACCAGATAGATAACATGGACTCTAGGTCGCACTAAATGAAATACTATTGTACAATGAGACAAGTAGTTAACATGTAGAACTCACTCCAGTACTAAATGAAATACTATTGTACAAATGAGACAAGTAGTTAACATGTAGAACTCACTCCAGTACTAAATGAAATACTATTGTACAATGAGACAAGTAGTTAACATGTAGAACTGACTCCAGTACTAAATGAAATATTATTGTACAATGAGACAAGTAGTTAAAATGAAATACTATTGTACAATGAGACAAGTAGTTAACATGTAGAACTTACACCAGTTATTTCTTTAGCCATGGTCTCTGCAGTCTTAGGATCAGTCTTCCTGACTTCATTCACATGATCCCTGGCAGCCATTCTTGTGCTTTGAATGAAGCTGGTGTATAAATTATTATGAGCACTTTTATAATGTCCATCAGTCAATTACTTATTTCTTAAGCACTAGCTTGTTTCACAATTTTAAAGTAAAATACTTAATTTTTTAGTTAATGTAATTTGCATTGTGCGGATTCTTTACAAGGCTGTCTTTTTTAATGTTGGCCTCTCTACAGCTCTCTTTGTCCATAATGCTTCTAGAGTATACCAATGATTCATATTGTGGATGGGTGTTCATCCTTTGTGACAAAATTTAGCCTGGTGTGTTTCCATACAAATGTAATTATTTTGAAACCAATACAGCATCCCAGAATTTAAACAGTTCTGTATATAATGTGATTATATTGTAAAACTTTGCAGTGCATTTAAATAAATATCTGTTAAATGTTTAAAAATTTATTATTTTGTGATTTTTCATTGCTACATTTGATGATTCTAATACTGTAATACAAACATTCACATAATATAAGATTCATGCGCCCAACGTTTTTCGTTTTTAAAATCAGAAGCTCTTATAAAGTCTATTACTATTACCATGTTACCAATTTATTCAGAAATTATTTTCTGCTTTTTTAGTATGCATGAAAAACGTTATTTATAAAATATTTTTTTATAATGTAAGTTTTATTAATTGAGTTGTCCTTCTAGAAAATATTGACTATTGTACATCTTCATTATGTGGATATATTACTTATCACATGGGTTTTTAATCACTGAATAATTCTTAAAAACTGAATAATTCAGTTGTCGTGACACATTTATCATTACAAAAGGTAAAATTGTGATGGGCCAAATATTCTGTGGAAAAAAGGACATTAACATTTTGTTAAATTTCTTTAGATTAAAATGACATTTTATTACAAAACTTTATAAGCACAAAGACTGCTAATTCTCATTAACATACTGATCTGTGATGCTATATAATATTTGAAATTGTGTTTCAGGACTTGAAGTAGAAAAAGTTAGCTTGAAAAGAAAATATGAGCAAGAACATTATGGTAAATTGGATAGTTTCCAATGTCACAAAGAGCATCACCCCAATAACAGGTTAGTCCCAAACATTTATAGATATGTTTATTTTATTTCTATAATATATATGCAAGTTCCATCTTCACTACCTAATAATTGTTATGATTCTGACCATCACATTGATTGACCATTAGATGCCATACCGAAATGCACAATAATTTCAGCAGTGTGACGTTTTCATTGATATCCTTTGTTCAATAAGAATTTAAATTATTTCTGAATCGAAGTTTATATAGGGTACTGTGACATAATGGTCCTTTGACATCAGCCCAAGTCTTCTGTGTATTTTGAGGTTTGTTTCCAATATCGTGTATGTTGCTGCTGCTCAAGATTTTACAATAATGTGGGGGTCAATCAAAACAGAGTGATGATTGACAGGTGTTTTCATGACTGAGAGCACTTGGTTGCTTATTAATGGTATATAAATATAATTTAGTCAGTAAGCTTTCCAATTTGGGAATTCCTCGACACTTAATGATAAACAATGACTAGCTATTATAATTTTTAGTTTTGTCATTTTTTATCAAAGAAGCTGTTTTATTTTAATATATAAAATTTGAAGCAATATATATATTCTTTTTGCATCTTGACATTCTTATTGCATTTATTTGAAATTATGTGAAGTTAGAGAAGAAAGTAGCTTAACCTTTTTTGCAAGGACATTTTTATGGGGCATTTGTTTTTAACACATCCTTCTCATATGGAAGACTTTGCAACATTCATATTGACAGCCATATTCATTTTTACTACCATTTGTAAAGTATTTCTTATTGACATAAAATACGGATATTTTAATATCATTTGTCCTTTACTGTGATAAGTGCTTAAATATTAAGCTTCTCTTATGACTTGTTGCTATGGCTGTAACAATTTTTTTATTTACATGACTTTACATTTTCTTTTGCTGTGGTGCAATTAAATTATTTTTAATGATGCATTTAATCTGTCTTAACTTAATTTACATTTGCATGTATTCAAATATTTTAAATAGCTTGTTTATATATATATATATATTTAATATAAAATTGTATTTGTTAATTTTTTACAGGAGAAAGAAAGCATTAAAAGCTGTATAGAATCTCTCAAGAGACTTTCTACAAAAGCTGTTGTTGCTTAAATTTTTTTCACCAGTTCAATATGGTTTTACTGAAATTAAAGCTTTATATAAAGAAATTAATGGGTTTTTTGTCTGTATATTTTTTAGTTGTAATCTGTACTATTTATTGTTTACTATTTAAAAAATGGCTTTTTAAGGTAGCAGTATGATAGCAAATAAATTGTTTGATAATATCTTTTGTCTTGTGTTGAGTATACATCAGTAAAAATGACCATAAAATATATATTTCCTATGGAGGCCACATTGAAAACTGGATTGTTATTTGCAGGCTGCATATATATTTTGTCTACTTCAATTACAATTTACAACTTATGAAAATATGAACTAATGATAACTCTATTACACATGAACATTACATTTCAAAAAACAAACTAAATCAGTTCAATGCTACTTTGGTGATAAGACTTTATTAATCATATCAATTCAACTTAAGTTTATTGTTTTACCTGTCATAATAATTATGAATGGAAACTTAATTTACATACAAGCTGATCACAAAGCATTTAAAATTAATGAGAAGTATTAACTGTTCACGGTTTCGATATTTGTGAACTACGGAACCAGTTTACTGGTTGTTATTCACATGACAGCATATAAATTACTGTCAACATCGATCTGTTCTTGTTTATTTTCATACAAGAACACACTTGCTAAAAATGTATGTGAACCCAATAGTGACAAGCTTTGCAGCAAAGTTAAGTTGTGGAAATGTATCTACTGGCAAACGTCCTTTAAACTCCAGCAAAAGAACTGTCTTACTTCTCCTTCAGGTCATAATCTGCTTGTAGGTTAAGCAGCTTTAATATTCTCCAGCCATAAAACCAATTTAATATCCTTTAGATTTTAATCAAGTGATCGGAAGAATATAAAAAAAAATACAGCGAAAACTCTAAACAGAAAACTACCATCGACAGAGGACTGCAGCATGCATACAGGCCGTAGTTTGCCCACCCCTGTCTAAAGTTTATTGGCAAAAATTTCCAACAGCTTTATTCCACACCAATTTTATTCACTACGGATAAATTTTATAGTTGATCTTTAAGATAGCTGCTAAAATATTTATTTCCAATTATCAGCCTTGTTGAATACCTAGGTTGAATATTTGTTTAATTTCTTGAAACAATATATTATTACTAGTTGTATCCTGCAAAACGTTTTTTCTACATAAAATGTGAATACATTTTTATTGCATGTAGATCAGAGTCTTGTGTTGGAATGCAATTTAAAGAAAATTCATTACTTGTCACCTCTAATTATTATAATCCTTAATTATACAATAATCAGTTTATAAATCTTCAGACCAGTGACCGCTTGCTTTAAGTACTCCTCACATGTTATTTCCGTACGGTTTATTAGAGATTTTTGATGATCTATTTCTTCATTTTCAAAAGTTTTTTTTTTTTAACTATATGCTTTTAGAGTTTTTAAAATGAAGTGCATTATCCCAATATGTCTCCCGTGGTGCCTCCATGGCCATAGCACTATCGGCTATGGTGGGGATGAAAGAAGGGCACCATAAAAACCTCCCGTTCGTGGTTTATAGGATCTAGGAGATTTTATCTCATCCTTACTGGGACTTAACACACCCATTAATTTCACCTTAGTCTTCAAGTACATATTTTGAATTTGATCGTAAACTGTTATTATGGTGAAATATGGTTACATGTACAACTGATAACTTTTTTTTTCATCATAATTGACATGCTTCAAAATCGTAAATCAGATATGTAAATTTATAACTACTGAAGAATTACAGTAGGTTCTTAAATTTGATTGAAGGGCTCACTGGTATTTATAAGACTTTAAATGTGAGCTATAGGCCAGGAGTTTTAGCAACCTACCCAGAATAAATTCTTTACAATGGTTTAAATGCAGAATCTGACACATATATATATGAAGATTAACTGGTATGAATGACACCCAATGAAACTCATTGGAATTTTTCTACAGCATTGCAAAATTGCACGAATTACACGTAACTTTCCACTATTCACGGTTCTGTAAGTGTCAATAACCTTGGTAAATCTGAAGTAGGCCTAATCCACGTCAAACTGTCAGCAAACGTGCTTCAGATTATGTTATATAAGTATTTAAAATGAAAGGTCAAATAAAGTGTAACCAATATGACCTGCTTCCAGTGGCGCAACCAGGGTAGCTTGAGCGCCCCCCTCCCGGCAAAATCATCAAATACATAATTTAAGTTATAAAGTTACAAATAAGACTGTCTTTTTTCAACATGTGAGCCCCCCCAGCATTTTTTGCTGGTTGCGCCACTGCCTGCTTCCATTAGTAGACCTACGTTTTAACCGTATTGACGAAGCATTAGCTTCATAAAAGTAATACATAAATTTTTATGTTTGTTGCATTATATAAAAACTACTTCATAAAACAAACCATAAATAAATAAATAATACAACACTGATGTGTGAGTAGCAGCCCCGTAGCGTGAAAATTCTACAGCAGGGGCCAGGCATTCTACAGCAGGGGCCAGGCATAAGCGGGGGGGGGGGCGGGTAATACATTTTACTAAGTAGAGCAAATAAACAGAGGGGGCCAGACAAAATGCAGGGGGCTCACATGTTGAAAAAAGACAGTTTGACAGTGTTATTTGTACACTTTATAAGGTTAGAATTAAGCATTTCATTATTTTTCATCATTTTGCATGTCATTATCATGTAACTCTTCATCGTCAATCATTTCCACAACATTGACCAGCTCCTGGCATTCAAACATGACTCTCCATTACAATTTTTGAAGGCTGTTATGCATGACAAACCATACTCAAAGCAGCGACACAAACGTGTCCCACACTGTTTCCTGGATCCGGAAGTACATTTGCAACAAACCACCTTCAGAACATCTGGTGGAGCCACATCTAAGTCAGTGGCAATATGGATGTACTTTTCCTCATGAAGCTTCCATCCCCATTCTGTGTGATTCAGTATTGCTTAACAACATCAAGATATGTTCCACCTTCCAGCCACTGAACAGCACGGAGTAAGTAACCGCCGTCTACAACATGAATCGAACTGCTTGGTTTCAATGATGGTTCTACACCCTTGCAGATTTCTTTACCGAGCTGTGATTTATCAACTTTCCGCATGTAGTTATCTTTGAACAGAGAAGTAGGAAGTGTTGACAGCTCATAGCTGAAATATTTCTCCATATCAGGTGATCTTTGCATTATGACCAGAAGCCTATTAAATAGAACTGTGGGATCAACACCTGTCAAAGCTTTCTTGGAAGTTGATGAAGAAGCATTGTTTACTTGTGCTAATGTTCTTATTTGAGATCCTTTGGAAGTTCTTGCCGCTCATGTTCTGAACAATATCAGCGCCAACTTCTTCAGCATTGTCGCAGTTTATATTATCAGATTCAGATGCTGCAATACCTGATGGTATGCTGTGGAGTCTTGTGTCAGAAGTATCAAATTGATTATGTGACTTCAAGAATTCGAGAACTTTTGTGAGATCGTCATTATCTCTATTGATCCTGGACTACCCCTCTTCCGGATGCTGAACTGCATCATGGCAGTAGTCAATATCAGCAAACTGCGCTAAAGATGTCCTTACAGCTGCAGTCCTATGAATTGTGGAAGTCCATGTGGTGCGTACACTCTCAGTCACTCTTCCATGAGTTATTCCTCCCTTACCTTTAATGGCCCGCATCATTGCCTGCTCTATGGTAAGGTCAACTGACAGTCCGGCCCACTGTCTACTACTACGCCGTCAACATGTGATCCTGACATGAGCTGCTTGTGTAGATCTGGATGTGAGTTAGGTAAGCCCATCATCATCTCCAGGTAGAGACGAGCACACTTGGCATAATTGTTGTGACCAGATGCTGCGAAGAGATTCACCATTCTCCTGATACTGACAAGATGTAGCTGATAGTTGCCCATTCGTTCTGCCCGCAGCAGAAGCTTTAATGTGGCAATGTAATACATTTACAGAAGCCTAAGGTTTTTACTATATAAGCTATAGTAATAGTTATGTCATTTTCAGGGCCCCATTCTACACCTTATACGTAGCTATACGAGATAAAGGGCCCTAGGGGCCCCAAGAGTAGCTATCCCCCTGACATAAATTTGGTTTAAATAATTTTGGTAATGTCTTTTAAGTGCTGTGCTTCAGTGTTTTTGAAGGTACCGTCTTATCTTTCAGTGTTTTTAATAATCTTGTAGTTGGCAGCTGCCTTTTTTTGTAAACAATTCAGGTCATCTCTGAACATGGCTGGCAGTATTTTATATAGAATATAGAGGACCTTTTTTACAAATTTATTTAATGCATTTAACACAATTTAGATATTCAAAACAAGGGTGTCATTAATCCTCGTTATGTTAACTAACTAGTTATTAACAAATAATTTCACAAAACGCTTGTAAGACATTAATTCTAGATACGTAATGTAATATTTATTCAACTGGCCTACTAACATAAATGTAAATGTTTTCAATGTAAACGAAAAAAGGGGAGTGTACTGCGGGTCTAATCAAAACGTTTTGCCCATGTCTGGTTTAGAAGCTGAACATTGTTTTCAAGATAACTATTTCGGCGACCTGTCTAGCTCGGCGCCCTGTGTATGATTATAAAAATAAACACATTTAACTGCAATAGTTAGGAATTTTCATTATTTACTTTAGTTATTTAGTAATTACATTACAAATTAGGCCCATACAATACATGCTGCAATATAATTATTCATCTATACAATTAGGTATATTCATGGTGGGGTCGGAAAATAAAAATGCCGACAAACTTGCTTTTAAAGAGCAGCTTAGTAAGTTACAAAGGCAATTTTTATTTTGTTCAAACAAAATAAAAGCTACCGGTACCATAGAAGTGGTGTGTGTTAGTGCAGTGGTCCCTAACCTTTTTCTCGCCGCAGACCGGTCGACATTTCATAATTTTACCGCGGCCCGAGCGGGTAGGTGTCGCACTATCCTGAGAGAAATACACTACAATAAATAAAAAGGAAATAATTTAATGTTTCTTGGGCGGCCCAGTGCCATTTGATCCACGGACCGGTACGGGGATTGGGGACCACTGTGTTTGTGGCTGCCAAGGCAGTCGGACAGTTTGGTTATACTTTAGAACGGCAACTTCCAGATAATGAATAGGAAAGATAGGAAAACGTTGCAAATGTACCTGTATATCAAACCTGTATTATAGTTGCATAATATTGCACGAATATTACCTGTCTATTTAATTATACACTATAGGATGTTGGTATACTGTCAATATTTCTTTTACGTTGTAGCCTAAATAACTAATTGAGAAAAGGCAATAGTACCAGTACGGCAGTACGGTACTGAAAAAAATATGATCAATCGCGAAAATATATCAGTTTTACTTTAGTAGCATTAAAAAGTCAAATTATATAAGTAAATATATTCTGTCCATTTGAAATACAGCTTAAAACACTTCACGCTATAGACTTAGAATCAGCTAGCAAAATTATTTTAAAATTCTCGCAATTAAAAATGGGATGTGGTTGGTGATAAATAAGTTTTGCATGTGCGCCCAAAAATGTATTATTCTGACCCTGCCCAAATATGTGTATATTTGCTTTATTTTTCACCAAGTACTGCATTCAATAAATGCTTATTGAATTTTTTTTCCTAATTTGATTATAAGTATACATTGATTTTATAAGGAATCAGTAACAAAAGTAAGTCTATATTAAACAAAATATACTTCACCATAGCGCAATATATTAAACCAGAAAAGTATATATTGTTTATCGAAAGTATACATTAAAAAATTAATATCGATAAAGTATAAATATACAATTTCAGCAAACAAGCAGAAAACATGCAAAGTACTTGGTAAAAGAAAATATTTAGGAAATTTATGGACCAGTAAAGGAAAATAACGAGTGGAGAAGTAGAACCAATTCAGAGCTGTACAATCTGTAGGAAGAACCAAATATAACAGCTGAAATTAAAATGAATAGATTGAGGTGGGTAGGGCACATAGAAAGAATTGAAAACAACAAGGTCCAAAAGCAATATATAAGGCAACACCCAATGAGAAAAGGCCTACAGGCAGACCAAGAAGCAGATGGTTGGAGGAAGTGGAGAAAGACTTTAAAGCCATAGGAGTGAGAGAGTGGAGAAAGAAGACCATGGATAGGGAAAAGTGGAGAAGAGTTGTATGGCAGGCCAGGGCCCTACATGGGCTGTTAAGCCAAAGGAAGAAGAATAAATATACAATTCGACGTGCATCTTTATATGTAGTAGGGGAAAAAATACAGTTATCTCCTCCCCCCCCGGTGTCGGTGTCGGCGAATGATAGAAAACCGACACCGGTGTCGGCGGCTGATGGAACGCCGACACCGGAGTCGGTGTAGGTAAATATTTGGTTGGGGACCACTGAATTAGTGCATCCAAACCTCTGAATGTGATAAAAGTTATCAATGGACGGAATATACTTGAGATATTTAAAACAGAGATCGATATTATAAAATACAAGTTCTTAAAAAAATATTTTTTTAATACGTCATTTAATATGTTTTCTATTATAAAAGCTCATAATATCTTAAATTCGGAATAAAGGATAAAATGAGAATCACCTGCTAATAGAACGGGGGTATGGGGTGCAGTGATATTCTAGTTATTAAAATCATTTTAGTTATAGATTTGATTAGTTTTTTTAGCAATAATTTTTATTATTATTTAGTTATAGTTTTAGATTCATTTCAGTTATAGTTATAGTTAGTTTTTTCATCAATCATTTTCATTATTATTTAATTATTATATAGTTATAGTTATTGAATAATTTTTGTAAGCACTGCAAAACTTCAAATGCCCATCGATACGACAGATATATGCCAATTAAATTTCAACATCCACTGCACCACACACTACACTATCACACTACACATGAATTGAACAGAAAATAAGTGAAAACAATCTTGATAACTATTAAGTTTGTAAATACTAGTATTAAAAGTGACTTCAAAGTTGAATAAAAAATTCAAGTTGCTTTGTTCAGATTGTTACATCAAACAAATTTGTTGCCTAATTCTTTTTAATTAAATAATTTCGTTCAGTAAGTCACTGTTGACTTTCAGCCATACTCTCATTTCCAGCGACTTCTCCATTCTGTTCCTCCCGGTGGTCAGCATCCCACAAACTAAAAACAGCCGATAAACAAATTCTTGAGAAGCAGGTGCTGCTAATAGGTCTAGAGCCATAGGTGCAAGTTGACTGTACGACTTCGGACAGCTTCTCAACCAAAATGGTATGGCATTGTCTGTGATTGCATTGCATTGGATGTCAGCAATGTACTTGTTGATCATGCCGGTGGCCACATTAACTTCTGACATCTGCACTGATGAGGTGTGTCACTGTCAGATGCAGAAAGTTTCATTGCCAGGTTTGGAAACTGAATCTGAAGAATACTCTGCTGCCGCAGTTGAATTTCATCTGGTGATTTTGTTCTTTGTTGTTTAACATGTATGTAACATGTGCACAATAGTAAAAGTCAATCAGGTGATTGACAAATAACTATATAGTACTTTTACACATACTGGTTACTGGCATGGCAACTGACAAGCACAAATTAGAATAATAATTTTTATCAGTATTTAACTCTATACCATATTGCAACCACCTCAAAAATAAAACTCTTAACACAATTTGCTGTTGGATTATTATTCATTTACATTATTGTCAGTTTTTATTCAAAATTGTGTACTTATACAACATGCCATGCCAGTGCCACCACCCAATACCAATAATAGCATTACCATTATTACAGTACTAGATAGTAGATTGAATTTCATAGCAGTGAACTAAACGACATAACACAACTATAATTAATACATAGCAATTTTGGTATGTCTAATTGATGGAGTAAACTTAAGTCACACAAACCTCGTTTATTATGTATTTTGTTGCAGTTCCAAGCAGCTTTTTCAACTCTTCGTCTTCTATCATCATAGTAACTGCCAGCGATGATTTTAAGGCATGCTGTTGCTGTATTGGGTTGAAATTGTCTGGATTTAGAAGGCATGCTGCTGCTGGTATTGGGTTGAAATTGTCAGCAGCTGGACTCATAATGCAGCTAAACCTGGTCTTCATATCCTCAGCATGGTAGATGTAACTGACTTTGATGCCTTGCAAGACTGTTAGTGACACTGCAGCTCGATAATTGCAGGCAGTATATGAGAAAGTGATTGACTGTCTGTTTGAAGTTTATCAGTCTGCACAGCAAACGGCTTCAACAGATCAGACAATTCTTGTAGTCGCATCCATTCGCTAATCAACAGTGTGTCAGTTTTCATCTCAGCCAGTAATTCAGTAACACACACTTTGAGTTCAATAAAGCAAGATATCATATGGTAAGTGCTGTTCCATCTGGTACTGTTATCAATAGGTGTGCCGGAATCCGGTTCCGCCGGATTTTGCACTATCCAGTTAAATCCGGTTCTGCCGGATTTACATGTATCCGGAACAACCGATTTAGGAATCCGGAATATACCGGATTTCGGAATTGGCCAGATTTTGTGACTCACCGGATCATAATCTAAAATAGAAGTAATTCTCTTCCCGAATTCCACACGATCACGGTACATTAATCGATTGTTTCGAGCGTTGAGCTTGTTTAATGTTTTGAACATACCAGAGGCTAGAGTCAGCACCGCTAATAGTGGCCAATCGGCCCAATCCCATACATGATAGTGCGGGGATGAGTAATTATTATTCGTGACGTCATCTTAACCGCAATCACCAATGACGTTGTAACAGAAATAATAAGCAACTATACTGCCTAAGCGCATGGCCACCAGCCCACCACCTTCATAAAATAAATAACAGAAATGAATGGTTTTTGATAAATTCAACATTTAAGTTATTTAGATTTCTGAGAGACGGAAAAGATGTCTTCTTTGTTATTAAATTAAAATGCATCAACCACGAGATTTCTGTTGAAAAAATAGTTCAAATATGAAAATTAAATATTGTAAAATGAAAAATAGAATATTTCCATTCTGAAATTTTCGTGAAGAAACACTAATTCTCTAACACTAATTAATATAACAAGTCACTGAGTTGGTGTCTAATCCTAACCCTAACGTAACGTCTTCCATTAAAAGCAATTCTTTCCCCATTTTTTTAATTTATTAATTCTATTTTATAATAAAGGTTATCATAATTCTATTTAAACAAGGAATTAAAAGTCAAATATGCTTTAAAAACAAGCAATTAAGCCTGTTCCGTTCTGGACACAGGACGTGTTAGCGCATTTTCATGTTATGTATCAGTACGTTTGTTAGCCAGTAAATATTTGTAAATTTTGGAAATGTTTATAAATTCAATTGTGTAATGCATATATCTGTAAAAAATATTATAAAGACGTTTCTTTATATTTGAAAAAAATATTTTTCTCTTAAATCTAACTACAAGTGGTTTGTGGTTACTGAAATAGGACTCATAATTGAAAACATTCGAAATTATAGTCATTTAATCGTCCGAAAACTCCGTCAATTGTTGCATAGCTCTGATACTATCAATTAAACTCAGAACACAAGCTTACTATTTCATTTGATGAGTTTCTTAATAAATCTTGGTGAAATGGGTTATTGAACGTACAAGGTGTATATATAATATATAAGCCCCTTAGGAGCCCTGAAGCCCGGCCCTCAGAGGTCCTATCGCGAAATGAACTTTTGATGTACACATGGCAGGCCAAGACCTACAAAATGATATACATCATGGGTCTAGGACTTATGGTTGCTGAGATATAGGGCGCTCCATTAGTAATATAGCTTATAAAGTAAAAAATGGTACTCTATAAGGCCCCTTTTACGGCCCTGAGAGGTCAGATCGCGAAATGGAAAAAAGTCATTTCGCAGGCCAAGGCCTACAAAATGATATATACATCATGGGTCTAGGACTTATGGTTGTTGAGATCTAGGGTGATGACAGACAGACAGACAGACGGACAAAACGGAGACAATAGGAGCAATAGAGCTCTCAAATTTTACCGTAATTTTAATTCATATCATTTCAAATAAACATGCTGTTAGTTACGGTTAAATTATTTTTGTGATCAATCAGATAACTAATTTGCTCTTGGTTTGATCGTTTTATGTAAAATAATAATTTTTTTTAAGTTTAGCAAGATGTGTATTAGTAAGTTTTGTCTGACTTGATAGTCATTTTTTGTACTAAGTAAATACAAATTTTTTAAAATTGCCCTGTTGCTGTTTCCCATTATTGTAAAATAATTTTTTGGCCTTTTTGTTTTAAAGCTGAACAAATAAACACAGCAACCTTTATTAATAGCTTCTTTTATTTGTTTGACCAGCTGAGACCAAGTACCATGAGCCCCAGAAAGATGACAAACCAGACAACTGGCTGAACACACATGATGATGTGGATAAGGATGATGAGGACAGTGATGCCAACATAACTAAGTCTAGCAGCAATGAGGCCACACCAGCCAGCACCAGCAGCAGTGAAGAGGTAATGTACGGAACATGTTTACATGAAATACATGTTTCTTTATTTTATTCAAAATGAATTTTTTTATCGTATTTGTCTACTTTTTATATTGAAATAGCTATCCCTTTTATTTTATTTGAATACAATTTGCTTTGAAAATAATGTTTACTTACAAATACACTTTATTCAGTATTTTTTATAACATAAATAGCCTTGAGTTATCCTATAATTCATAACATAAATAGCCTTGAGTTATCCTATTATTCATAACATAAATAGCCTTGAGTTATCCTATTCATAACATAAATAGCCTTGAGTTATCCTATTATTCATAACATAAATAGTCTTGAGTTATCCTATATTCATAACATAAATAGCCTTGAGTTATCCTATTATTCATAACATAAATAGCCTTGAGTTATCCTATATTCATAACATAAATAGCCTTGAGTTATCCTATTATTCATAACATAAATAGCCTTGAGTTATCCTATTATTCAGTTAATTTGAGAGTATTTTTATAAATAGATATAAAATTTGTATCTGTTTGTTTGGACATAATAGATTTACCGAGTTAACTGGTGGATCAAATTATCTCAGTTATTCACGTTTGACTGTATTTTATCTATATTTGACCCAACATCCATTTTAAACCTTCTGTTTATCTTTGTTTATCCTTGTGTTTATATCTGGATATGATCAGGAAGGCAACACTGTGGACCTGTATGAAGCTTATCTCAGAGGCCAGGAGTTCCCAGCTAAATACAACAATGAACATAAAAAGTTTGTTGCAGCTAGAGATCAGATGAAGAAGAATCAACAACATAAAATCACTAAGGTATCCTTCTCTTTATATAATACATTTACACATTTTTCTCAGCCAAATGGTGGAAATACTTTAACTAGAGACAGAATTTTTTCTCAGGTTAAGTATTGAAATTAGGACTAGTACATTGTTTTAAAATAGTTTTAAAAAAAAACGGTTTTTAATCATTATATTTTTGCAAAAATTAAAAAACTAAGGGAGATACATTTTTGATTTGTTTTAAAATAGGCACACTAAGTGTAGCATACATCCCAATGTTTCATATGTAGTTTTACAAGTTGTACAATTTTGCTGTTTTACAAATTGTACAGTTAACAGTTACAGTTTTACAAATGTTCATTTCTTTTGTATCACTATTCAAACAGCTTTTACAAGAATGGCAGGCTGCCAGGGATCATGTGAATGAAGTCAGGAAGACTGATCCTAAGACTGCAGAGACCATGGCTAAAGAAATAACAGGAGTGAGTTCTAGATGTTAACTACTTGTCTCATTGTACAATAGTATTTCATTTAGTACTGGAGTGAGTTCTACATGTTAACTACTTGTCTCATTGTACAATAGTATTTCATTTAGTACTGAGCGTGAGTTCTACAAGTTAACTACTTGTCTCATTGTACAATAGTATTTCATTTAGTGCTGGAGTGAGTTCTACATGTTAACTAGTCTCATTGTACAATAGTATTTCATTTAGTGCTGGAGTGAGTTCTACATGTTAACTACTTGTCTCATTGTACAATAGTATTTCATTCAGTGCTGGAGTGAGTTCTACAAGTTAACTACTTGTCTCATTGTACAATAGTATTTCATTTAGTGCTGGAGTGAGTTCTACATGTTAACTACTTGTCTCATTGTACAATAGTATTTCATTTAGTGCTGGAGTGAGTTCTACATGTTAACTACTTGTCTCATTGTACAATAGTATTTCATTTAATGTGACCTAGAGTCCATGTTATCTATCTAGTTTTATTTATTATCATTTTTGATGTTTGCCAATATACTGTATTAATATGTACAATTTAATATGAATAACTACATTCCTTCTTTTTCAATTTTTTTTTATATATATTATTTTAATTTAATCAAGTATGCTGTACATTAGGGTGTCCCAAAAATGCTCGAAAAATTTTTTTTTTTTAATCTTTGGTGTCTCACCCCTTGAAATGTGTCTCTTGGGAACAATGAGTGAATTGGTGAAGTTGTAGCTCATTTGAACAACATTTAGAGGTCCCCCAAGAGCTTTTAAAATTCCAGTATTAGGCCAACATAAAAATCCAGACGAATCATGGCTCAAATAATTTGCAGTTTTTGCATGCCATAGTTGAATAAAATGAAGTTTAAATATACTTATATTTATCTCATTGCTACCATTAACTAGAGTTGAAATTGTGTGATTCTTAATTAGAAAATGTAATAAATGCTAGAAAACATATAAATACCTAATGTGCAAAATTTAAGCAATGTGCATATTTTTTGAAGATTTAATTTTTTTTAAACTAAGCATGCTAAATTGTCAGGCAACATATCACCAAATGTTGCTGCAGTGCTGGACAGAACGAACACCAGCATTAGAAAATCAACAATGATACTTGCATCCGCATTCAACGAAGCTGGTGTTCCGACATCTGACACAGTATTTTCCAAGAGCACAATGCATCGTCATCGCAAGCTTTGTCGTCAACAAGCTGCAGCATGTATAAAAGAAGACCATATTCCCTCAAAATCAATTGTACATTGGGATGGTAAGCTATTGCCCGATGTTACCGGACATGTTACCAACAATGGCGATCGATTACCTGTCATGCTCTCGTCACTTGTCGATGGCACTACAAAGCTTCTTGGTGTTCCCAAGTTAGCATCCGGGTCAGGATGGGTAGCTGCTGATGCAGTATATGAACATATCAAATCATGGAAGTGTGAATCTATGGTCATCGGCATGTGCTTCGACACTACGGCTTCCAATACTCAAAGACTCAATGGAGCTTGCACTCTGTTAGAAGTAGCCCTGGGACGTAATCTATTATGGATGGTATGCCGTCATCACATGTTGGAAGTACTCCTTTCCGATGCATTCAATGTTTGTCTTGGACCATCCACTGGACCAGAGATTTTGTTTTTTAAGAGGTTTCGAGAAAAATGGCCAGAATTAAACCACACATCCGAAGCCAGATCCGCCCCTTTGATAATCGTGTCTGATTCGATTAAAGAATTTATTAAATGTCAACTTGAGGTCAGTCATTCATGTGATGATTATTTGGAATTTCTTCTGCTTGCTGCACAAATGGTTGGGTTGGAGGTTGATGTCAGCATTCGCAGACCTGGTGCTTACATAGGGCAAGGTGGATGGCGAAAGCAATCTATGCATTGAAAATCGATCTATTGTTTGCAGGCAATGAAACCATCTTTCAGTTAACAGCTCGAGAATTACAAGGTAATCAGCGCTTTAATTGGTTTACCATATGAGTTTATCTTCAATCATGGTTTTCATGCAGGCTCACCGCAGATGCACCTGTGAATGATATCTTGTTGATAAAGGGTTTATACGAATATGATGATGCTGTTCTTCGATCGACTGGATTGAAAATGATGGTGCGTCACTCATGGTACTTGAGTCTGAAACTGTCGACGCTTGCGTTATTTTAAACCCTTTTGTCGGACAAAGAAAAAACTGGCCTTGTTCGGACAATGCAATCAGAACGTGGACCGCATCTCATAAAAACACTATCAAAAAGTGTTGTTGATTTGCGGGCTTCTACCACATTTTTTGAAACATCCAACATTGTTCCTGTTGAAGCCTGGTCAGATACACCATCTTTTAAAGTTGCAGCAGATTTTGTAAAAGAATCTGGCTTGTATCAATGACTCTGCAGAGCGAAGTGTAGCATTGATACAAAATTTCAATGACAGTATCACCAAGAATGAAGAACAAAGACAATTTTTGTTCCAAGTGGTTGAAAAACATCGGAAAAATTTTGCAGAATGTAATCGTGAACAGCTGGCTAAAATTTAAATTTGAAGAACATTTTTAAATTTTTGTCTACCCTACAGTACAAAGTACAAAATAAATAGCAGGAATGCTTATTTGCATTGCTTATTATTATTATTTTTCAAGCAGATTGACATTAATTCAAGAATTAACTTGACAAAATGAATAAAACTTTGTTTTTCATAATTTTTTAATTAAATTTCAAATTTAAAAATATAAACCATTCAAGATTTATATATTTTGTTTCATTTAATATTATAAACAATACTAAGCATCAATTTGTTACTTAATATATCAGTTTCGCATATAATGCAACATTAACGCTGTATTAGATTTGACTGCGAATGATTTTACACCAAAATCTGGAACTTTAAACCTCTTGGGGGACTTCTAAACATTGTCCAAATGAGCTGAAATTTTGCAGGTTAACTACTGTTACCATACAGACATATTCTGTGGGGTGAGACATCAACATTTCAAAACTTCATTTTTTTGGGACACCCTACTGTACATTTATATATATTATTTTAATTTAAAATCAAGTATGCTGTACATTCACAAAAAATTGTTTATCTTGATATTTAGAACCATGAAAGAAAACTAATGCCACATTATTTTTCTGTGATTTAGTAGAAAGTTGTATGAAATTTTAAAAAAACCAAACTGTTTTCCTTCTTCCACTGCATTCAGAGATTCCAGAACTTGTATGCCGCTTATGAACAGGAAGATGATGCAGAGAAACAACAGCTTGTGGCACTTCACCAACAGCACGTGCAGGCTGCTCTAAATGAAAGGAAGAGAGACGCAATGGACAAATACATGAAGGCTCTTGAGTCTGGCGAAGTAAGAGACATGGGTATTTGTTATACACTTATCCCTTGACCTGTTTACAACTGATACTATCCTCTTTCTAGGAACCCACACACCAATATAGAACCCTTTTAAATACCAAAACCCCTTTCTTATTCATTATTTCCTGCCACTTTGTATAGGACAGTATCCTACTTATAAATCGCTAAGCTTGTCCGGGTCACGGGACACGGTGTGTGGGGAATCCGTTCTATATGTAAACGACCTCCAGAAATAAATAAAACAAAAGTATTTGATAAAGTAATCACGTGACCGGCGAGGTCACGAAAACATACTAATTCAAAATGGCGTCTTCGACTCGATGTCTTTTTTAAAAATCTACAGTTTTAAATAGTTTCTGTGGTTTGTAAAAGTCCTAAATATTAAATAATAATAATATTATAATATATATCATTCAAATACTTTAGTTTTTATTACAACATAGCATTACAACAGATAGCATTTTAACATCGTCAAGGTGAGTCAAACGTAGGTCAAGGTCACTAGCGAGCATGTTCGTTGGTAAATAAATTTTATAATATTAGAGTTTATAATATTTAAAAAAAAGGAAATTCTATACAAATTAAGTCACTATCTACGTTTATGAAAAACAAAACTTCTGCATCCGAAGGTACACATTTTTTATTAATTACATTTATATTAATAAAGGTGGGAGTTATATCACAGGGTATATCCTGTGACAGAGCACCAAATGCTTTGTTTTGATTTTAACTATAAATAGAATTCAGGACAAACCGCTATAAAAAAAAATCCTCTGAAACGTCAAATAAAAAAAATAATAATTCTGCACTTGATTTCGCATAAATCGGCTACGCATTTCACGTAAATCGGCTGTGCATTTGATAATCATGGTCAGTTATTATAGTTTGTTAACATTGTGAACTGGAGGTTATTGTTCCCTCGATGGATTACTTTTTGATATGGTTTGTTGGCTATGGCAGCCACATCTTTTGACGTAGGTCATTTCTGCACATTAGGAAGGTGGCATAAATTAGCATCTAATTAAATTAATTAAATTGATTAGGAAGGGGTTTAACATTACACCTAGATTTCCCAGGCAATGCCGGGCTTAATATCTAGTTTCTTTAATATTTCTTATTTTAAAAAAAAGCTAAAAAAATATTTCACACATTTTTAGATGAAATTTTGATTGACTGGAAAAGTTCAATGGAACATACACATACATATTTTTTAAAAATTAAATTTTTCTTCTTTGATAAATAATACAAATCATAACATTTTTGAAGGTAATTTTTTTTAAAGTTTTGTATAACATTTCTCTGATGATAAAAACATTTTTTTTAATCTATCAGTGTTTCTTTGCTGGTGTAATTAAATTTTGGCATAATTTATCTTTTGAAGATCAGAATAACCATAAGAGTATAATTTAAATTGATTAACGATTTCTTTTGGTTGTTAATATCGAGGCTAGATAGACATGAATTTGTTGAATATACTTACTGAAAACATTTACTTGAATGAGCAAGGACAAAATGCAGGTCATATTAGCTTTTTGGAAAAACAGCTTTAACAAAAAGTGTGAAATAATTATATAATTCACAAAAGTAAATTGCTGGACAGCACAGTTATAAGTTTGCTCAATTTTGGTTGAATGAACATTTAATAGATTTCTAACAAATAAGCTTCCAAATAATTCTTTCTTTTTTTTTAGGTTGACAAAATTTTCAGATACCTCCGCAGCTACATCAAAGCAGAAGAAAAAGATCGCTTGCACACAGTTAACCATTTCGAACATCTAAAGTACTCTGCTCCACGGGAAGCTGCCCGCATGCATCCCCTCATTATCAACCATCTTCGCTCAACAGAACAGAGAATAGATCAAGCCTTGGAGATGCTCACAAGATATCCAGACATTGAAGTGAAGGTCAAGCCTGAAATAGGTAGTACAATATAAATACTTTAGAGATTTTAATACATGTATTTTGTTGATGAAATTAAATACATCTTTTTCTTTTAAATACAAAAAACCTTTGGTGTAATTTACAATAGAGAGACCAAATGAATAAGAGATTAATCTTGTGCATGCCTGCAAATTCTGTCCCTGTGGGGGACAAAAAAAATCATAATGGCTGCTTCTCCATTTGGAAAATGTTTTTAAAAAATGAGGTTTTAATATAAGTGATAAAGTCAGAACTTATGAAAGATTGAACAAGTTTAATTTTTTAGAATTCTTAATGAAGTAGAAGTAGTATACATTCTATTGTATGACTGTTTTGGTTTAATGCTCTTTCTTTTTAATTGTGGGATTCCCTGAAATTGCCCGCGCAGCATTATGCTTTCCGATATCTGAAGCAGTTTATCTGTGTTTCTTCTTTCCTGCGGTGTTATACGAACGTATTTTTATCGTTTCAAATATTTATTGATGTTATTGTAAGAACTGTATAGATTTTAAAAATATAAAGATTGATATAGTGACAAATATTATGATTTTTAGTTTTTATCATGGTTGATAATAAAAAACACACAAATAAAGCAACAAGAAAAAGCATTTAACTAGAAAATAAAATGCAAGTGATTAGAAGATAAGATACTGGTGAACGTCCATCTCAAATTGGTGCTGCATTGATTTTAGCAATAAGAACTTGTAAGCATTTCTAAAATTCAGTTTGACAACTATAACATATTATGGACCAATTTATTGAAAATGAACCAAATTTTGACAGAAGTTTAAAGACAAGAATGGGGTGTTATGGATGCCTTATCCACTAACCAACCACTTCTTACAGAGCGCAAAAGGAAAATGCAAATTACATTAGCTACCTTCTTGATAAAAAGGCAGAAAATTGGAAATACAGAAAAGACTGAATGATCTGAAATGTAAACATACTGACTTAGAATTTTATTTATTTTTATATGTATATTCATTTATTATGTTTCTATATTTGTAAAAAATAAATTTTTGTTTAATTGTTATAAAAAAATTATTCTTAACTTTAATGGTAAAATACCTGAGCAATTTTCTACCCATCTTTCCCTAACCCCATTATTTACGTAATGAGATAATTTATTTTAACGCTATTTTATATTACACTCTACTTTGATGGAACGTATACCCTGCGTAAAGCGAGGTCTTACTGTACCTAAATTGCAGTGTGGCAGAGCATATTAAATCCCTTTTTTTATGTACATTTTGTTAGTAATCAAGTTCACGCCACACAATTATTTTTAATTTATCATTGATTATCATTTTTATTTCATTCATTATTATTTAAAATTATATTTCCCTATTTTGTGTTTTTTGTATAAATTAGTAAAAAAAATATTTAACATGTTGGACTATTGAAAATATTATAAAATGTATTTATATATATATATGGATAATTGCTGTAGTGAAATAAAAAAAAAAGGTTTCAAAATAAGTAGAAATTCATGTATTTTTTAGAATGTTCAAAAATTATTTTTTTTCAAGTGACATAAACAATTATGAAAATGTTTTGCGGGGTACAGCCAGCATTAAATATTATCATTTTGACCTATCGTCTTTAGGGATCCTAAACTATGGGAATCTATCTAAATCAATTTTTAAAAATGAAGACTATTATGCAGAAAATTGTATTAACATTTTTAAGATTATCTTTTTTGTTTTAAAAAAAAAATGGTGGTGTAAAATTTTTGAGGGTACATTTAATTTAAAATTATTTTTTTATCAATTCACTAATTCACATTGTTATTTAAACCTCAGATGAGTTCATGAAGAGATTTGACTCAATTGCCAACAGTATTCGTGATGTTGTCCTGCCTGAGGTGAAGGTAGATGATGAAGAAAATGACTCTGAAGAGAGTGATGAAGGTAGGCATACACTTTCTAAAAGGATCGAGAGCTTAGAGCCTCCCATGAATTAACATTTCTTAATGACATATACCTCTCCATAAATTAAAATACATAAGTGATTACATTGATTTTTTTTTTTTAAAGTTCCCAGCATAAATATAATTTGCATATTTTAAAATTACAGTTTTGACTCTGTGACTCATACTTGTTGAAAATTATGAATCAAATTTGCAGTTATTTTTGAAAAAAATCACATGTTTCGCTAATGTAAAATAAAATAAAAACATTTTGAAATTTTATTGACAAAAAATACATTTTTGAAATAATTTTACATTGTTTTGTATTTGATTATGTAGCTACTGAGGCACCCAAAACACCTGTGGCCAACACAAATTCAGAAGATATCAATATAGATGACAGTAATGAGTCAGAGGCTAGCGATCCAGAGGTGGTCAACAGCCCAGCAGAAGAAGTTCATGAGGACTTTGAAAAGAACTCTTTTGTAGCCCATCACCAGGCTGACAATCATTTAGCTAGACAGGTAAAGATAAGTCGGGATTTCCATATAAAGCCTGTACATGTACCAGATAATATAAATCATACTGAATGCACATTTCTTTTTTAAAATTTCGGCTAAAAATTGAAAGCCTAAAACACAAATGGTGGCTTGTAGCCCTGGACTTTAGCTATTACAACAATAAACTTCTGGTTTTTGAGTAAAACAAATATTCATGAAAAGTTATCAATTTGTTTAAAAAGTATTTAAAACCCTTAATATTTTAAAATTCTCATCTTAGGGCATTAAGTTTTATTTTTTGTAATAATTACATCTTTACTTATATCTTTATAAAATTCTAATAGTGTCGTTCATAAATATTGATATCAAATAGAAGTTGTATTAAGAAAGGGCTTCTGAAAAATTGATAAATAAAAAAAACATTAAATTCTGGAACAAGTCAGTCAAGCCTTAGGAAAATTAAATATTACATTCTTTTTAGTGGCTTTGCTGATTAAGTATCATGAGATGCTAATTAAACAATGATCCAGTAATGTAACAGTCATTACAATTCAAAAATAACAAATATGGCATCAGCCAGAAATAGTGATCCAAGCAAGAGATGAACATTCTGGGTAATTTATATTCAGGGCAGATATAAAGTTCGACTTTTTCTTAATAATATAACCAAGGCTATTCTGTGATTGCTTGGCTAGTGCAATGCCCAGATGCCTTAACTTACCCCCAACAAATGTTAGGTGCCGATTTTTTAATCTGGGTTAATTTCAGATATTGATCAGACCTGAGAAAAGTCTTCCCTGCACTTAAACAGGGCTCAAACCCAGGTCCATCTGACCATCAGTTGGGCACTCGACCACATTGTAGACTGGAATAATTATGAGATTTTAATACACATTTAAAAACAAAAAAACCATTACACTCCCTGTAGATTCTATTTATAAAACAATAATAACTAATGCTTACATCTTTCGTACAAAATTATCACAAATCGATAAAGAAGTAAATACCATCAAACTGACCATTAGGGTTTATCATGGAAAGAACATTATCACACTGTTAACAATGATGACAAGATGGGCTAGATAAATATCAGTTGAAATCATCAAATATTCTCTGTTTAAAACCTGCATTTATCATTTAAATGAAAAACTTTTTTAAAAGTGTTCAATAAGACTGATGTATATGAGTAAAAAAAAAAAAAGAGAAACGCTGTTCATTTCGACACATATATCCACCATTTCCTGTTGTTTACGATAAAATATTTATGTTCCAGGGACTCACTGAGTCAGCCGTAACCAGCAGCCAGGTTGGCAGCACCATTGGCATTGCCCTCGGAAGCGTCAGTGTCTTTGTTATCATTGTTGTGGCCATTATAATGTTGAAGCGTAACAAGTCCAGAACGTCTGTGACACATGGATATGTTGAGGTGAGATATCATTCGCTACTCAGTTTGCTTGCTGGATTAATTACACAATTTTTTTTTTCAATTTAGGATCTTGTAGTTAATTTACAAAAAGAGTCCAGTTTTTAAATTTAGAAAAAATATCTGATGGATGAAATTAAGGGCTTGAACAGAAACTGGTGATGAATACAATAATACACCATTATTAGAAGTGATGGCTAGTACAGAATATTAAGGTGTTGTTTTGTATTAAAATATTGTACAAAATTGTTAGTCTTGTATTAATATATTGTTGTAGCGTTATATGAATATATTGGGTGTCTGCAGCATTATACTTATTGCAGTGAAACATATTTCTGTCACAGGTTGATCCCACTGCTTCACCAGAAGATCGACATTTGGCCAATATGCAGATGAACGGGTATGAAAACCCTACATACAAGTACTTTGAGGTAATGATTGGTTTGTATTCGTATCTCAGCATTTTGTTTCATTGATGTATGTTTGGTTGTTTAATTTGACAGTTCCAATGTACAATTACAGACCATTCTTACTTACTGCGCAAAAAATGAAAAAAATTGTGAACGGTAATTATGAACTCCAGTAATTTTTTTTAGACTTTGATTGAAAGAAGTATTCGTTCCATTTACAGGTGCAGAATAACCCCAAAGCTTGAGTCAAGCAGTGAAGGAATATAAAAAAAATGTAACAAGTGTGTCAACAACTTTGTGTCTGTCGTGGTATTTTTGTAACAATCATCATTGAAGATAGCTTGAAAGGGGAAAGTAATTTGTTCATTATCTCTGTCTTCATCAGTGTGAAAATGACAGCTTCTTCAGTCTTTATATTATTATTACGTTTTTTAAGATGCTCTTTGGCTTTGGAATGTTCATCCGCTAATTTTTTTTTTTATAAATAATGTTCTCTTCATTTTAGAAAATTAACTATTAAACTTTAAAGTGACAATTTTTTTTCCAAATACACCAAACTTGTACTTATTTTTATAGTGGCCATTCAGTAAATGTTTTTATAAGACCATCTAATAAAAATTCAGCTATTGTGATATATTTTCTCTTTTAATAAATATTTTTTGAGAAGTAATGTTTAAAATTATCAGTTTAAGTATCTTTGTTCAAATAGGTGAAACTTCTGCATGAATGAAATCGAATAAAAATGTTCATGAAATCAGATGCTGTTTTTTTAAATTTTATTTTCAAGAAAGTCAAATGTGAAGCAATTTGTACGTGACTTCTTTTTTTTTCTTTTTTAACAAAAATGCCTGTTCATCTTTGAAATTTAAAAAACAACTTTCATGTAATTATTCATATGTATATAAATTGTATCAACTTCGTTATAAAATGTATTTTTTTGTTGAGTTTGCTAGGTGAAATATAAATTGATAAAAATATGAACTGAAAAGAAAAAAGAAATGTGAATTGATCATAGATATTTTCAGATTTAAAATAAAGACAACGTTGTCCTTAAGTTTAATTTTTTTTCACTTGTAATCCTAAATACATGTATGATCCATGTGCCTCCATTTATCCCATAATAAGAAAATTGTTAAACTACTTTGGTGATTAACTTTTTTTTGTTAATTTTCTGTATTTGTTAACCATTTTTTATGAGACAAAGGGTTTGTTTTGTGTTAAATCACATAGTTTATTCAATCATATTTCATTCAAAATTATCCTCAATATAATTTTACATACAGATGCATATGTTTTGTGTAGATCACAGATAACTTTTTTATGTCAAATTTTTTTTTAAGTTTTGTTTTGTAACACATGTACATCATTCAGTACAAAATCTGTGTATTTCATTGGTTCTTATTATCATGGTATGGCATTATTGGTTCATATTCATTTTATTGATGTTAAGTTTTTTCCCCTGGTACTTTATATCTACATGCTTTTGGTCTTACGAATAAAATCGTTTTAATTTGTAAAGGTCTGCTTTAGTCTATTTCGATATAATTGTAATAGCTTAAAATTGTCATGTATTAAAGGTAAATTGCTTTTTAGCTATTCCACAAATTCTCTTGATGTTTCATTTACGAACTATTTAAGAATTATTAAATTTCTTTGATTAGAAACAGGAGACCAATATTTTTTTTTGTAAATATATATAAATAAATTTTTATTTTGTACTTTCATATGTCATTTTCTTTGTAAGCTGCACGTCATACAGATTTTTTTTTTTTTAAATTTACAAACTTTTTAATTGTGAGGTTTCAACTTAACTCTCAGTTCTGGCAACTTAAACTAGGATATATATTAGTGGTTATTATTTTTACTTACACTACTCTATTGTTTATTTTTTTTATGTAAAACATAAATCGATGTGATGATGCTGTTTTCTTTTCAGCCGAGGCTTTGTATTGATTCTTTTTAGAAGAATTTCTTACCAATTTTTTTACGATCTGTTGTGTTTTATTTATTTATTAATTTTTTTTTGTGAGGTTTTTACATTTATGTGCTTGACACACAACTAAGATAAACAAAAACAAATAACAAACCCAGAGGAAGTTTCACATTCCAAAACTTGGATCAGTCAGAGGGGGGGTGTGGCTGTGATTAGAAGAAAAAACTTTTTTTTTTCAATGTGGCATAAAGTGTAGGATTTAGCTAATTGCCAGGTAGGACCAGTCTTATTCTGTGTTCTTATTTAAACTTTAGCCTGTGAAATGATACCAAGGTTGTGTAACAGCAATAGCATTCCATTCAACTGTACATGTGACATTTGATTGATGTTCAAATGCACTGGATTGGTTGTTGATTTTTTTTACTTGAAGACTATTATAGGTCATTTTTACATTATTTAGATTTTTTCTCATTTTTTGATTTATTTAACAGTCTGATTTTTTTCTTCATTTTTTTGGTTTGTTTTATAAAATATGTTGACTTATAGCCAGTTATATATTTTTTTTAATTGATTTTTTTTTGATCCAGGTATTTGTCCAGGAGTATTCAATGCCTCATCTCTGGTTGGTTTCCTAAGGGCAATTAGTTCAAGTCTTGTGCGCTGTCACTTGTCATTCACGGAGATAACGACTCCCCCCCCCCCCCTGACCCTGTGGCTGTTTTTCAGTTGTTCCTTTTTTCTTATTTGGGTTTGATTATATTTTTTCCCCGCCCACCCAGTTATGTGTTAACAAGTTTTTTTTGTAATCAACTATTAACTGTATTTATTATATATATATATATTTATTATTACCATCATCATCCATTTATCTAGAGCAGGAAATGGTTGGCTCTGTGGTTTTATATTTATATACTTATAGGTTGGTTTTTTTTTTTTTAAATTCTATCCTGAGCAGTAGTTGGCAAGTCTTTTCATTATTTTTTTTTCTTTTAGCCTACAGAAAATGTCTCTACATATAAAATTATTTTTTTGTTGCAGCTTTAAAGTAAAATGATTTATATGTGAATGTTTTTTTTTAAATAGTCAACTTCTAGTTTTCCTGATGTGTTTATATTTTAGTTCTGTACCACTTGGTTTGTTTATTTTTACAGTACAATATGTAGATCTTGTGAAACTCACAGTCAGTGTATTATATGCTTTGTTTAGATTTACAATAAAATACCATTTCCACAAAAAATTCAGTTATGTTTGTGTTGCATTGATTTCATCATGTCAGGGATTTAATTGAACCACTTATGATTAAAAATAAATTGTCCTGTAGTTTACATATGTTCTAGATCAGTTGATCTCAAATTATTTGTATCCTTATACACATTTTACAAAAGAATAATCTTTTAATTCTTAATGGTTTAATATAAATGAATGCAGGGACTCGATACATAAGTCTAGAACGTATCGCCCTGGACGAGTATATAAGACAAGTGAATACGCCTGCACAAACACCAACCAGGCAACGAACTTAAAAAAACTTTAAAAAATGGTCCTTTGTGAAGAAATGTTTACAATAAATAAAAACATTTTCTTATATTTAAGACCTTCATGGAGTTTATTCAAAACATTTTTTATCAAATCAGATGGGGTTGACTTAAAGAAGAAATTTAAAAATAAAATTACCGAGTAGTCGCTGTTAGGGCGATGTGCAGACGATACATTGCTCCAGTTTCCCCCAAAACTTTTTAGAAGTTACATTTGAAAATAAGATTTTTTTTTTTAACGTTTTAGTCCAAAGTAGACTTGACGCTGGGCGCGACTTAGCATGCAATTTGGCAAAACCTAACACGAGCTCTTAAGATTACTGGATTCAAACTGTCGAAATGGAAAGGAGAGGGTGGGGATAAAGAATATTTGATGCTTTTGGTTAATTAGCCTTTAAATAATTATATGGTTTACATTGGTACTTCGACATATGAGTGCCCTGATATACATGGCCGTAGCCGGGTGGTTGGGGGCAAAATTAATAAAAAATTTATTAGTAACTCATTAAAAATTGACAAAAATTTGCCTTTAAAAAAATCCTGGGTACGGTACTGCTGATATTCGAGATTTTTTTTTTAGATACGAGCCTTCGATGTTTTGCTATGAAATACAAGAAAAAATTTGAGGTACGAGTAGGTCGGCTGCTATATTCATTACAAGGTGAAGTGGTACACTTATTGCATGTACACAATTCTTGGAAATTTCTGATTTAACTATTTTAGACATAATCTTGCCTGGATCTTGCCTATTTATATATAAATATAAATGTTAACAACGAAAATTATATTTCCGTTTTTTATAAGAATCCTCATACATGTACTCATCAAATTAAGAGTGCGAAATGGTTCAGGGAAGCTATTAACTACCGGTACTTCAAAAGGAGGCTAATATAAATTACGTGAGTAAAAAATTGGCTGGAAACCAAATACAACACAATTAAGTCATTGTTTTATGGACAACACTCTCGTAATTTTAATACTTTTTATCAGTCGTTCTCACAGTGTGGGTCGCGACCCATTGGTTCCTACCCTGGAACTATGTATCCTTCCCGTGCCCATCAACCTTGGCCTTGGGATGGTCGTAGATCATAGTTGATAAACATAACACCCGTAATTAGGTACTATGATATCCGTGCCCAAACGACCCGGAAATAGCCTTGAAAATCTCCGTATGCTACATAAGCCATGTTTGGCAACAGTTAGAACCAGTGGTACTGTGATTTTCTGAAACGCTTTAATTTACTCATTATTTTATTTTTACTTTGCCATAATTTTAAAAGAACTTATCCTTAAGTTAATCTGTGTGAATTTTTTTGTTAACTACGCCATCTTCGTTTTGAGGAATCAACATTTCAAAATAAGGTAAGATAAATTTTGCTTTTATTTTTTAATTAGGTCGCGACCCAATGTTTTTATTGATCGATCAACTGTTAATATATTCTAAATATCTTATTTAATCATTTTTATGTTGATTGACTGCTCAAAAAATTAAAAAACCGTGTTCTTGACGAGTCGCTTATTTGCCGATAAAAGTTACCTATTATCGATAACGGCAACCGCGGGCAGCGCTAATCTTAACATTAAATCCATACATAGTAATCCTTCAAAATCAATATTTTTTAACTGCCATCCTTTAACAAAGTTACGTTTTTTAATCTAGTATGTGTTCTGAATATAAAAACACTAATATTTTTATCCACAGTAGTATCTGGTAGAAATATATTGTGTGTTATGTCAAACTACTATAAGTAATAAGTCTAATATATCAATAAAATTATGCTATAATTTAATTTTTTTAAATATTCATTGGAGCCTTATAACAGTAGTGATTTTTACTCAGGTTAAACATTTATTTCAGAAACTTTTAAAACATTAACTTCTTTTATTTTATTTTCAGGAAAATGGAAAATACAAATACTCTAAAGTTGAAGAATTTAAAGGACATGGAGAATCTTCTTGAGTCTCATAAAGATAGCAAATTCACAAATGGATTTATTTTCTACATTTTCCTGCAACTAGGAAAAAATGTTAGTAAAACAGCTGAGCATGTAGTGACAATGGCAGAAAGTAATTGCCATATTACTTCTGTAAAAAGTAAAGTATCTAGAATTAATGAACAAGTAAAGCTCTATAAAAGAAATATCCATAACAATTGGAATAACATTGTGGAGTTCTTTGATTCTGAATTCAAGTTTCCTGAAAGGAAACATACATTACCATCATTACAGCCTAAGCATCCTCCCTTCATTTCTCCTGTTAAAACCAGGATTGAAAGAGACTGCCAGTCATGCAAATATAAAAGACAGACTAACAGTGAACTGTTGGCTGTGAATAGAAAATTAAACTTCGAACGAAGATTTGAAATGAGAGAAAGGATAAGAATAAAAAAAACTTACCAAGTCAAGAGGGTAAATGATTTAATTAAAAGAAAAACCTCCAGAATTTCAAGGTATCAGTTGAAAACAAAACAACTGGAAGAAGTGCTCTCAAGTCTTCATAAATCTTTGAAGAAGTCACACTTGAAGTGTCAGTTCCTTCTTAAGGAAAACACTAAATTGAAAAAAGAAATTGCCACCGGTAAAATGTATGCAGCAGCGCTACAAACCAAAATTGAGAGCCATGACTACACTGTCTACAGCATGGAGAAAAAGATGGAGTCTTTGACCGAAGAAATATTAGAGTTGAAGAAGGTTTTGTCTACTAAAGAGAACAAGAAGCAATTCCATTCTAAAATTCGGCTGATCATTTACAGCTGCATTGAATGCAATGTACCAGTAAACTCTATTTCTAAGGTTATAACGGCTTGTGCATCATTATGTCCAAATGTTACAATTGAAAGTCTGCCAAATGCATCAACAATTGCTCAGATGAGCAGGGAAATGGGCGCTATTGCAGATCTTCAGCTTGTTGATACTTTGATTGTGGCTGACTGTGCAACTTTGGCTTTTGATGCTACTTCTTTGAAAGGTAGCCATATTAACCAAATTCATTTTGGCACAAAAAATAATATTTTGACTGCTAGCATTGCAGAACTACCTGGAGGTAAGGCAGAGGATTACGTTCAGCATATTTTGCAGACTTTAGATGACTTAGCTGAAACATATAGTGTTTTTTACTCTGTCAATAAAGACCCTGTTAAAAGGCAAATCTGTGGGAAAATTGTTTCAACCCTCACTGACAGAGCATCAGCTAATCATGCAGCTATTTCACAACTTAATGTTGTACTTGAAACTGAGCTGCTTGAGCTACACTGTCATCTACATCCACTGGATGGAATAGCGAGTGAAGTCAGAAAAGAATTGACCAAAGCGAACGCAGTCACAAGTAAGACATATGGTTCAGACTGTAAAGCAGCAAATCTTCTTTACTCCATTTCAAAGTTGAGGTAAGTATTTTACTATTTAGCCAAACAAACGTAAATTAAGTATAAATTCTACATATTTTTATATGCTATTCAATGTATAATATATTTAAATTTTCAGATACAAAGCCAAGGGTGACCCATCAGGTTTCAAGTCCTTCTTAAAGAAAAATGGACTTCCATGTAGTACTTTTCCTAGGTATGTGGGCAATAGGCTTCATATACTGTTTCACTCATCTGGAGTGGTGTACAGACATAAGCAGTTGCTCATTCAGTACCTAGAAAAGTATTGCAACAATACAACTACTTTGAGAAGTGCAATACTGGAAGACTTGAAGAATGACATCTTGATGGCTCAACTTCAGGTGCTGGGACTTTGGGGGAAAATGGTGACTGGGCCATGGATGGCCATTGTATATGGATCTGAATGTCAAAGAAATCATCTTGATATGGTAAATCTATTTTTTTAAATAGACAAGACTTAATATACTTATTTATTAAACTGATATTCTAGTTATTTCAAAATTTAATTTATTTTTAATTTAAAGGCACAACAAATTAAGACAGCTGTAAGTTTCATTGAAAGAATTGCTGCTGAGCCAGAATATTTAATCAGCACCACATTTGATGCATTTGGACGGCCTCTTATTTTAGATGACACGTTGTCTGCATTGTTAATAGTCGACAATACAAATTTTGTCCAACTCAATGAAATAATAAATCTAGTGGCCACTGCCACGTCCAAATGTTTTAAATAGACAAATGTCTCACTATTTATTTGGCGATCTTGCAGATCCAACAGAGGAACTGAAGGTCAAAGCAGCCAGTGCTCCTGCCCACAACATTTGGGCTGAACGTACATTGGGGATAATAGACTCTCTAGCACGAAGAGCCCCTAATGCCAGCATTTCTTTTCTGGATGGAAAGGCAAAATTTCAAGTGAATAAAACATTAGAATGGCTAAGCACAAAGCCCACAGATGAGCAGGATGCCATTGTTAAATTTTCGATCCAAAGAGGTGCTACAATAAGGACAATCAGTAAAGAGAGAAAAGGTCAAATGGAAGCGGCCATCTGTGACAGATTAAAAGAAAAAGGGCAGAAGAGAGACATGGTACACAGATCAAGAGTAGGCAAGGAGATAAAGTTTCTGCTCGAACAAAATGTCCCTAATTTGATGGAGCAGAAAATCTTTCTAGCTTTAAGTGCCTATCAAAAAAATAAAGTAAAAGATCTCTTGGATTCAAATCCTAACAAAATTGAAGGCGCTCGCTTTCAGCACATCTGGAATGTGGATGGACAAGATACCCTTTTTCAAGGAAAGATTATCATGAAGTCAGCATCTCCAGGGAAAAAAATCAGGATAGCTTACTGGAAAATGCATGAAAATGAAGAGGATGCCGAAGATGTAAAACTAACTTTAGAAAGTATTTTAACAGATGCTGTTCTGAATGATTTAATTTTTTTTAACTTGAATTAATTCTATGTAATGCCCTTGCATCTTTTTCTAATCATTTCCTTTTATCATTAAATAATGATTTAGTCATAGGCTGTAAAAACACCTGTATCAATGTAATTTTTTTATGAATTGCTGGGAAACGTATGATATAAAAATTTTCACTGGTGACTTATTCTCTTTTATTGCTTTGTAAATTTGGCTCTTTCACATATCTTTTCTTATCACATGTGTGAAGTGGTTTTTCATTTAAGAATGAAATACATTTTATTTAAATCCATGATTTTATTTGGCAAAAATTTCAGTTTTGTCAAGTGTTAAAACTTTTTTTAATATGACATACATAATTTAAATTGACTATTTATTGTTTGTATAATTGCATGCAGTAATCTTAATTATTTCTTAAAATTTGCTTTGTCATTCAACAATGAAATATGCACAATTATTTTTGCACTGAAGCATGCATCTTGGAATTTTTTAATCTATGTTTCTTTGTAAATTTAGTATTTTTATCCTTTCACCTTGTAGTAATGATTTTTTTGTTATTCATTTTTAAACCAATATGATTTTAGTTGATTTTCATTGCAAAATGAAATGCATGCAGCCACTTATGTTTGGTGAAAATTGTAGGCTTGTATCATTTTTACTTAGTTTTTGCTGCTTTCAAGTATTTTTCATTTCTAAAATTGTATAGCACTTGTATTTGTTTTTTTTTAAGTGCCTAGACTAATATCACTTAAATATGTTTAATTGACCTTATTTTAAAAGTCAATAGGATGCTTTATCAGTGGTGAAAATTTGAGCTTGCTAGCTTAAATGGTTCAAAAGTTGTGTCAGTTTTAGTAGCCCAATCTCAAAACCCAGGCCGCAATTTTTTTTGAGTTATTCATCATATTGCCTTATAATAATGATTTTTTTTGCTAGTCATTTTTAAACCAATATGATTTTAGTTGTTTTTCATTGCAAAATGAAATGCATGCAGCCACTTATGTTTGGTGAAAATTGTAGGCTTGTACCATTTTTATTTAGTTTTTGCTGCTTTCCAGTATTTTTCATTTCTAAAATTGTATAGCACTTGTATTTGTTTTTCTTTAAGTGCATAGACTAATATCACTTAAATATGTTTAATTGACCTTATTTTATAAGTAAATAGGATCATTTATCAGTGGTGAAAATTTGAGCCTGCTAGCTTAAATGGTTCAAAAGTTATGTCAGTTTTAGTAGCCCAATCTCAAAATTCGGGCCACAATTTTCTTGACTTTTTCTATAGTAAAAAAAGGCCTGTTTTTCGGCACAAGAAATTGAATATCTCAATAACCAAAAGACATACATACTTAAACAAGGTATCATTTTAAAGCATTTTTAGAGCTCTATTGATCTATGTATGATTTGACATGTTATATACATTTTGAATTTTTTATCAAAGTACCTACCGTAATTAATAACTAATTAATGTCTAAATATATGATCATCTGCTCAACAAGATAAAAAAATGGACATTGCATACCGTTCCTGTAGAACAGATAAGAATATTTCATGAAATCAAAGCAAATGATAAGTTAAATAAGTGTGCAGACATTTTTTTTATAAAGCTGAAGTGAAGGCAATAACAATTCGTAAGCAATCATAAGCTCCCCAATGTTTTGGCCACTGAGAAACTTACTATATGATACGGTAAATAGTAAAAATGGGTGATATCTGAGAATATATTGAAAGAAAAACAGTTTTCAAACAAGAAAATCTTTTGTACATTGTTATGTAAAGACTAAAGTTTTCCCCACATAAGTGAGAAATATTTTAAATTTAATACCTCCTCTGTTTTTACACAACACAGCTTAGATCCCAAAGGTTGGTTTTCTTTTTTTTTTTTTAAGATCTTAAAGCTAATTAACATTTAAATTAAATATTTTGTTTTTATATCTCATCACTTCATTGGTTTTGTGTCCAAAATAAAATTTTGACAAAACATTCAAAAACATTAGTCTATCTGAACAAAGTTTTGTTTATGTTTCTGTATAGGCAAATATACAACTTAATATTTTCAAACTTAATAGCCTTTACTTAGATTTAAAAGCCCAAGTTTATAGAAGTTTGTTGCTTTTTTTTTTACATTTCTTTATCTTTTCTACTAGAATGAGAATCACACAAGGTCTAAGGCTATTCCTTCTCAATGGAACAGTGACAGCAACATTTATTCTCTTCGTTATATGTGGATCCAACCTCCAACAGGACTTACTTGATGAAACCACTAGCTATAGATGGAAGTCTCATCTTGCATCTTTTGGTGATTAAATATTTTAACATCTACACTGTGAAGTCACCTTCATAAAGTGAGTTTTTTTTGTGTATTCATCTTCCGGAAATGCCTTAGAGTAATTTTGAATTTTGTATTATTTTCCTTAACAGAATAAATTATCGTCTAATATGGTCTAATTATAGAGTATTATAGCTTAGGGGTCGTCCATAAAGTACGTCACGCTCCAAAGGGGGAGAGGGGGTGTAAGAAAGTGTGACAGTTTGTGACAGGGGGGAGAGGGGGGGGTCAGGCCAAGTGTGACGTCACATTTTTACTATATTTTTTATTGTATTTCTAATTCAAATTATTATTTTTTTAGTGAAACTTAATAGTTTTAAAAATAATTTTCAAAAATTTTATAAAACTCTTAAATTAGTTTTATGTCAAAATAGCATGACATGCATTTCTTTTCAATGTGTTGTTCACAATTCCTCATTTTCGGCTCTTTTTCTTTGCATGTGACGTCCTCAAAAGTTTATTTATATTTTAAATAGCAATTAGCAAATAAGTATGGGTGCATTCTTGAAAAATATTAAAAATGAAGATGGGGAAGGCCTATGACTTTGAAAGTGCCTAGGGCCTATGATGACCTTAAAACGGCCCTGAACTGATGGACTCAGAGCTTCAGAAAGAGCAGATGCCGATGCTCATAAATTTCCTTCATTATTTGTGGCACAAACTCTCAAATTTGATGACATTAAGCCAAGATTAACAGAAGTTTTAAAAGTACAACCATATGATCTTTATTGTCCATCTTTGCAGACCAACGTACATGATCGAATTTTCAAAGTGTGTCACTTATACTTTGCCTCACAAACAATGTTGAAGAAACATACAGGACAACACAGAGCTCGGGTGCAGGAGAATGTGCCAACCCAAAATTTTCCAGAATCAACTCAGATAAAGGGCCTCATGGCAATTATTGGCAGAATGGAAAATGCACATGTTGAGTGGCTAGATGAGGATGAAGTTGATCTGTCTGCAATTATTCTTACACGAAACGATGGTGGGGAAAGATTTTTGTCAGTCGTAACTATGGATGAACACTTCACCATGGATGGATGATGTCTAGTGAATATTTTTTTAATTAAACATAATTCCCAGGCCCACTATAAACATATTCAATATAGCACAAAAACTGCTCACATAATTTGCCCATCTAGTACTCTTTTTTAGTTGCATTGTTTCCATTTTTATTATTTAATCACTGGTTGAGGTCAAGTTTCGCTAATCTACTTCTTATGTGTCAATAGAATGCATAATCGGAACATTATCTCAAAGTTGACCTCACCCATTGTAAATGAAAAAGTAGCAGATAAATGATGTTTATTATATAATTGTCGTCTAATTTTTGCAATTTTTATTTTTCAAAATCAACTGATTGAGTTACTGTTTCAAAAGAATAACTGTGACAACTGTTGACAATTAGTTATTCTACTAGTAAAGTCATATAATAATCTGATAGTTCTTTTAATATTTATATTTTAAGGCAGTTTAATAAAGAAGTGCGTTTTAAGTTTTCGATTAAATTTTAATTAGTTGTTCATTAAATTTTTTTTTGAAAGTGTGACATACTTTAGGGGGAGGGGGTCCCGAAATTTGTGACAGGGGGGAGGGGGGGGGTCAAAAATGGTCAAAAATAGCGTGACATACTTTATGGACGGCCCCTTAGTGTGTTGTAAAGCTTTATTTAATTACATTTGTAAAGAAATTTAAAAAAAAATTTAACAAAGTTTCAGAATTTTAAAATAGGTTTTTTGACTATGTCTACAATATTCCAGGTTCAAAACAATCAAAATTTTTTCTTTTCACAGCATTGTTTTGATGAGAAGACAGCCAGTTATACAATAAGAAGTCATGATTTTGTCAGACAGATCTAGCTATTCCAAGTAAGAATATATCACAAATTTTATTACATTTCAGTAATTAACTCAATAAGTTTGTTTCTCTGTATAGAAAAACTGACCAAAATCTAGATTGAATTTAAAAATCTCTTAAAGCCACTACTGAAATAGCTGTGGAAAGAAGAGCCAAGTATGGAAGTGAAGCCACAACATTACGTCTTCCTGGAGATTTCAACCAAGCAACAGAAACTGAAGTGTTGCTGAGGATATGAAGTTAAATATGCTCTTTGTCTGTCTGTCTGTTGTTGTGTTTACCAGTGTCTGTTTCTTATGTGTATATTCAGGCCATATAGCCTTGTATGTTTGGTCTGTTTCTATGTTAGACAATTTCAGAAATTTTACAAGTATTGATTGTAAAAGTACTCTAAGGTGCAAGTACATGTATAAAAAACTTGTGAAGGTATTCAGCAGTACTGAAGTACAAGTAGGAAGTACTCTATCCATGGTAGCCATAACATACTTGATTACTCGGTGATAAAAGTAGGGCATTACTAATACTGTCCCATTCCTAAATACATAAACGTAGAAAGTGTTATAGTGAACTAATTGAACTAGAATTCATTAATTTTAGATGCCCTAAAATGTGTCACAAATTATTTATAATGATGAACTTATAAATCTTTATGAAGTGTTTTAAGCCCGAACCACAAAGTAACAATATTTAGTGTTAGAATATTTATTATGTAACAAGCAAAGTAATACCAGTAAATAACATCCTAATACATGTAGTACTTTCACAAACATAATTTTATTTCCCATGGCAGAACTTATAAGTCACTGACTTTACGTATTTTAAATATCAGCATAAAGCAGAAACCTTCAAGCAAAGGGAGCTCATCAGGGATGTTGCTTTCTGTTCATCAGAAAACTTTCATACTTCAGAAGTCGTATTTATTTCTTACTCACTCTTTCTCATGATTTATTTTTTTCCTTTTCTGTTGATCTTCAAATTTCTAGTGCACCCATTCCCTTTTATTTTTTTAGTTGACTTTTTACCTTTGGATGTTAGTCCTGAAATGTGTGTTACTCAGATACTATAAGTCATTGTTAGAACAGTTTAAGTTGCTGCATCCCTACCTAACAAGAATGCAATGGCTACAGAGGCAGACAGGTAGATCACAAGCACCACGCCCAGCCACTTTTACTTCTCCAAATAATGTCAGGGACCCATTTCAAGCTGAGTGGACTTAGGAACTTGATTCTGGACCTAAAAAATTTCCCAGGGATTTCTCTAGGTGTTATCCAAAAACCAACTTTTAAAATTACAGATGTCAAAGGTCAATTTCTTCTTAAAACCAGCGAAAACTGGTTTTTGAAGATTTACAAAATAATGGATATTTTTAGCTTTTTTTTTTGCACTACTTTGACTTCTGTAATATGCAACAACAGTATGTAGTCCAATCTTAAATTCAAATACAATCTATAGGCCTTTTAGTTAATCTAAGAGATATATATCTCTTTACTGCTGTCTATATCTCAAGTTCTCTGACTGTGCTCTTTACTGTTGCTATCCATTTGCTAGACTATCTTACCCCAACTGTCTATCTGTTTAGTTCAGGTCTTTGTTCACCCACCAGGAGTTAGTCTCTGTGATATCTGGTTACCATGCCATACTATTGTATGGAGTAAAATATTCCTCATTGTCCAGCCCCGCTGACCTCATGTGACCAGTCTTAAATATAGTGTCAACAACTTGTTTCATTACCTGACAGCACCCATGTAACTCAGAGCTACACTAACAGATTATAACTTCTAATCTTTCCAATAATTCATTTTAACTACTCCATCGCCACGCCTATGTGCAATGCTAATTTTCAGTCTTATTGCTAACATTAGTCAACTGTTGCCTTTGATAGTATACTTAGGGTAGTGTTAGTGCTGCCAATATTATTCTTACCTTGGTAAAATTTTCAACTTTTTTGCAAATGGAAGTGTAGGTTAAAAAACTGTTTTTGAAATCTTAAAATCCAGGTCTTTGAATTCTTTGAAATTCTTTATAAAAAAACTTTTTTTATACTAGTTTTATAAAACTGACAATGTCGAGTTCTCTGTGGAGATCGGATCCTCAGGTGGACAATTGTTTTTTTTTACACCTTCCATCAATTTACTCTGCACAAGTTTAATATTTTAAAATATCAAAGTTCTGCCATTGTTCAATTTTTGTTTTCAAGGCGTGATCGTACACATTTATTTTTTTATATGGATCTAGGAAACAACTAGAAATCTTTTAAGGTAATATTTCTGAATATTGAAAACGGCTCTGAATTCTGAATAATTTTTAAGCATATTTTAATGATTGGCCCATTTCAAAATATCAGATGAAAAAATATTATAAATTTTTTTGTCTTAAAATATCATTGTAGAAACTAATTAAAAATTAACATTTTTAATAAATGATTTTGAATAATTTGACTTGCTATTAATTACGTTGTAAAACTTTGTTGGACATTTGTGAAGTTTTCAGCCAAAAAGTCCTGAGTCCCCCACTAATTCAAGTTCGTTATTTCATAACAAACACAAAGGAGAAAACTCATTTAATATATTATGCATACATTTTTTTAATCAAATTTATGTACTTGAATGAAGTAAACAAATAATGTACACTAACATGTGACCCGTACATCTAGCTGGCACACAGTCTACATTGCCCATGTCATCCAACACACACATCCACAGTCTCCATCCATTCAGTATATTTACAACAGTCACTATCCATCAATCAAATAAGTCAATCAACAACATTTTGTATAAAAAAAAATTCTACAATATCAAACATTTGAATGTATTTCACACAGTAACCCTGATGAATGGAACATATTCTACTTTGTTCAGTCTTGTTGTTACATTTACATGAGAAAAGCAAAAAGTGTAATGCAAGTTCATAAAAACTAACATAATAGAGCCAGTTGATAGAAAACAATATGGTCTCAGGTTTTCCCTGACTCTAACTTAGTAGGGCCCTTCAAAACTTCACACTCCCATATTTTTTTTTTGATTTACCATCTATTTCAAGGCA